>CABHPQ010159507.1:0-20332 GCA_902168405.1 Peromyscus aztecus
GCTGCGGAAGGAAGATGCCTTGCTGCAGGCCCCACTGTTCCTGCAGGCCTGGGTACTGGCCAGGGGCTTGCCCAAGGCAGCTGTGGGCTAAACTGATTTTTGTGGTCAGCGATCTGACACCTTCCTTCACCCAGTTTCCCTGCCCTCTGCCTAAGCCCTGGGCCTTTCTCTTCCTCCTCACTTGTTGGGACAAGGGCCATCCCCACAGCTTCTGCACCGAAGGAAGACGTTGCAAACACGCATCTCAACCCAGTGGGAGCTTTCTCATCTCTCTCTCAGAGATCAGACCACGACTCAGCCACAAAGGCCCCATAGTGCACCTGTCTCCACCCTCCCTGTGATCACCAGAAACTCTACTACGACGACTCTTCTAATAGCTTCCTGAATTGCCTCCTCTTCCTCTATTATTTTTGCAGATTAATATTTAAGTGCTGTAAACCAGAATGCATTTCCTCACTGAGGACTTTCCCTAGCACTTAGAGTAAAACACAAACTCGGCCTGTCCCCGAGTCATCTGTCCCTTCCTCTCCCTCTTCTTCTTGTTCTCTGCATTTCTTCCACTCTGGCGCTTTTCCTTTCTACACGCAGCAAGAGCCTTCCAAGCCCAAGGCCTCTGGATTGCTATGCCCCCTTTGCCTCTCTCTTGGCATGTGTTTGCATCCGGTTCCACTCAGGCTTCCTGTTTGCTCTCTGTATCTTGGTCCTGTCTGCTCTCAGAGCGTCCTGTTTCTGTTATCCGTGGCATTTACAATAATGTGTAATGTTCTTGGCTATTTGCTCACTTAGTAAGGATCTTTGCCTTCTGGAATGTAGACTCTACAGTGGCAGGAAATGTTGTGTCGCTTCCTTCTGAATCCCGGGACTCTAGAACCACCTCACATGGAAGTCACACAAAAATGACTGTTTCCGGCTGGGGCTCTAGTGCCCTTTCTGTTGCTATGATACAACATTCTGATCCAAAGCAACTCAGGGAAGGAAAGGATGCATTTCACCTTACAGGTTACAGCCCATCATTGAGCGAGTCAGGGAGAGGGTACAAGCAGAAACTTGAAGCAGAAACCATGGAGGAACACTGCTTGCTGGCTGGCTCTTTCAGGTTCATGGTTAGCTAGCTTTCATACACAGCCTATGACCACCTGCCCATGGAATATGGTGGGCTGGGCCCTTCTAGCAATAAACAATCTGACAGGTGTCTCTGTGATCTCCAACAGTTGGACAGGCTGGGCTGGAGAACCCAGGATGACTTGACTCGCAAGCCTGACATTGGTTAGAAGTTTGGGCTCAGCCAAGGCTGTCATTCCGGTCATCTTGTGTCATTTCTAGCATGACGGAGTTAGGGGAGTCATATTTCTTATCTGGGAGCTCAGGGCTTTTAGAGAGAAAGCCCAAAGACACCCAGATGACAGCTACTTGGGAGAAATATCTAATTTATTTTTAGGATCAACTGAGAGCTATCCAGAAGACCAAGTCTGAGTAAACGTTTGACGTGTAAGAAAGATAATGTATGACACTTGTTAAGAAACCAGGTTTGGCACTGAACAAATCTTGACCTAGGTCCTAGCTCAGCTCTGACCAACTGTAAGATCTTGTGAAGAAACCTGCATGTGTGAATACTCATGAAAGAAAGTGCTATAGTTTGGTCATGCCAAGTCTTGATCCCTTAATGTGCCAGTGTCAGGGGGCGGGCCATTTTCTAGGTGGCAAGGGTCATCACCCTTACAAGCAAGTTACTATCTTCTCAAGAGACTGAATTATGTCTCTTCAGGCTTAATTATAGTTCTGTGGACAAGAGTGAGTCTCAAGGGACTAGATCAGTCACCACAAGAGTGAGTTACTTACCATGAAGCAAACTCACCCATTATTTTGGCTCCTTCTTCCTGTCAGTTCAGAACCTTCATGTCACATAGCACACACTCCTTTCCAATCACAGTTGCCTAATCTCAAACTTCCCTGCCAACAGAACCATGTGCTAAAGCGTAGCTTCTCTAACTATAGGCTGTGACCTCATCTGGGGGTCATGTGACAGAATGGAAATCGTCCAAAAAAATTTTGGTAGCAATTCAAGTTTCTGAACATGCAACCAACAAAAACTAATTCAAGAACAAATGCGTAGTGTGTCCAAGGTGTTCTTGGTGGCACTCACCTGTGCTGTATCACTGGGCTTCGCTGCAGCCTTGGCTCTGAAGACGTAGTTTGTGTATTTTTCCCTGTGCATGTTGCTGCACCACACAGTGACAACACACTGCTGGGACACCTCTGCTCAGACTCGAGAGACTGTGGCACATTCTGTTCTTCAGTGTTTCCACAGGACGTGAAAAGTTTCCTGCTTCTCCAGACAGGTAATAATTTAATTCAGCAGACAGTTTCAGTGTTTTCCTGCCGTGGGCCTCAGCATGTATCAGATTAGTATGATTTGGGATTGTGTTAGAATGTTTAATTTTTAAATTTTCTGGTTTAAGTTACTGACATGAGGTTCATGGGGGGGGGGGAAGCACTCAGTGAATTCTAGCTTGATATTAAGATACAATCTCCAACCATGTCTGATTTGTTTCTAAATTAGTGTCCTGTAATATCAAATATTCAGCCAAGAATGTAATTCTTGTGTAAAAACAAATGAGCACACACAAAAAATGAGTACACTTGTCTCAAGCATGCAAATTTGCTTTCATCTTTAAAAAATAAAAAAGATCATGATACCAAAGAATGGCTTAAAAATACGATTTTTTTATTTGTATGCCTGTTTTATATGCCTTTATATCCAGTGCCATGTAAACATTTCTTGGATGGAAAAGGATCATAAACGGAAAAACATCAAGAAGTCTTAAGCACAACTCTATTATTTATAGCTTAGCCTCTGGCGCCTTGTTTTAGCAATACAGAATGGACTAAGGCAGAGGTCACTAATACCTTACAAGGTGTTATGAGGTTTAAATTTGTATTTGTAAAACACTTAACCCAGTTCCCGGCACATGCTCATTAAACATCATGATTATTGTTATTACTCTTATTAATTTTGAAGTGTTGAGAAGTAGAGCTGGGGGGAATACAGATCATGATTGAGAATCTGAATTTGATCTCCAGGACTACAAAAGCTAAGATCCTAAAAGGAGACCTTGGCTGAACATAATTATAAATATTTTTAATTATAGGAGTTCAAATACATGTCTACTCACACCAGGATATACAGTGACTTAAGATCATTTCTGTGCAGCTGGAGACAGAATGTGTTCAACAAATATTTGCTTATTGTCCCACTAATTTTTATCCTTTCTATAGAGAAAGGGTAGTTATTGTAGCTAGAGTTTTCTCCAGTCCTGCCTGGCCCACAGTCAGGACAAATCTCTCTCACCCACCAGTCCCGCAGTTGCTCAGACCCAACCAAGTAAACACAAAGAGACTTTTATTGCTTACAAACTGTATGGCCATGGCAGGCTTCTTGTTATCTAGTTCTTCTATCTTAAATTAACCCATTTCTGTTAATCTATACCTTGCCACGTGGCTCGTGGCTTACCAGCATCTTACATGTTGGTACTCCTCCACCTCAGCCTTCCACTTCCCAGAATTCTCTTCTCTGCTTGTCCCGCCTATACTTCCTGCCTGGCTACTGGCCAATCAGTGTTTTATTTACTAACCAATCAGAGCAACACATTTGACATACAGAATATCCCATAGCAAGTTATAGTTCACTTTGAGGTAAAGGAGAACATGCCTGGTGAGTAGCAAAACCCATCTACGGAATGACTACTTGATGGAGAGCTACTTTGTGTGACTTTTATTTCATCTTCTTTTTGTTAGTGTTGGGATTTGAACTCAGGCCTCACATATGCTCAGCATGTACTGCAATGACCGATACCCCCAGCCTGGGCCGAATTATCATTTATTATTCACAGTGCTCATGCAGAGTGACCGGCTCTCAAACTGCAAACAATGTCAACGTATAATGAAACTGAAGTAACATCAGAGGGAAGTGATCTACTGTTGACTAGCAGTCTGACCTCAGGCGAGAGGTCAAGTCTTTGTTGCCTTATCTATAAAAGAAGTGGCTCAGATAGATTTTTTTCAAAAAATTTTATTACATTTATTTCGTGTGTGTGTGTGTGCGCGCATGCGCGGGAGCGCATATATGGAGGTCAGAGGATAACTTTTGGGAATTGGTTCTCATCTTCCACCATAGTGGGTTCTGAGAATCGAACTCAGACCACCAGCTCCTCCACCCATTGAAGCCATTTCACTGGCCTCTGATAGACAATTTGTTCGCTATCCTTTCTACTGCTCTAAAAAGCAACAGTGATCCCAAGGGCTCATTTTCAAAATGAGGGAGAAAAGAAAATCAGAAAGTCTTTACTGAATCTTCCCCTGGTAAGTTTACAAGCAAAGCAAACAGAAAGCATTTAATATCTCTTCCATGAAACTATTTTAAACTGCTAACAAGATACCAAGATGGAGGTGAGCTGGGGGAAGTGAGATGCTGAGTGAGGAAAATGACGGGTTGGAGTCTGTGGGAGAACTGCAAGATTCATACAAAAACAAAGCAGGAAGATGATATTACTATGTGCTCCCCATATCTGGTTCTTAAAAAACAAAAGCAATCCATTCCTGGAACTCTGATAGGAAGAAGGTTCCAGTAGGCAGTTCAGCCAAGGGGCATCTAGAGAACCTTTTACTAACATTCCCAGCTGCCTGGGCGGAAGGGGGTAGGGCATGTTTACTTTCAAACCCAGTCTTGGCTACAACATATAGAAAGAGGATTTCTGTGTTTTCCAGAAAAGAGATATTACCCTCAAGAAGACAAAAATCTATCTAGCTATTGTGAAATTAATGTATAGACATAGCATAGTCAAGAATGATGAATGAATGCTGTGTTACTTTTTAGCTAATAAAGCAGTGCATGTGTGTGTGTGTGTGTGTGTGTGTGTGTGTGTGTGTGTGTGTGTGTATAGGCCAGAAGACAATTCTGGCTGTCATTCCTCAGGTGTTGGCTATCTTCTTTTTTGAGACAGGGTTACTCACTGGCCTTGAGCTAGTCAAGTAGGTTAGAAGACAGCCAGGGAGCCCCAGGGATACACTCATCTCTGCCTCCTCAATGCTGACATTTTACGAGTATGTACCACACCTGGATCTTTTTTTCCTTTGAGACCCCCCCTTCCCACCCTCTGTCTCTCTCGTGCACTCCTTTAAAGAAAAGATCAAAATTTCTTGCTTGTAAGGCAAGCACTTTGCCAACTGAGGTTATGATCCCCTGGTAGTGATGCATTTTCAAATGACCATATAGTTGAAAAAACATTGGCTTGACTAAGAGGTGAATTCTCCGAGGCCAACACAGGACTGTTTGAGGATCCTACAGCTATGGATTTTATTTCATTGAATTTATTTGAACAAATATCAGTGATGGGCTATGTTACAGGTACTGTGAGAGGTGCAGGTAGACTGTGGAGGATAAAACAGACAAAGCTTTGGTCCTCAATGACGTCAGAGGCTAGTGAGGCCAGAATAACATACCAGTGTGCTGGCTAGTTTATGTCAACTTGATACAAGCTAGAGTCATCTGAAGGGAAGGAACTTCAATTGAGAGAATGCCTCCATAAGATCTGTAGAGTATTTTCTTAATCGGTGATTGATGGGGAAGAGGCCAGTCCACTGGGGGTGGTGCCATCCCTGGGCTGGTGGTCCTGGGTTCTATAAGAAAGCAGGCTGAGCAAGCCAGTAAGCAGCACCCCTCCATGGTCTCTGCATCAGCTCCTGCCTCCAGGTTCCTGCCCTGACTGTTTGCGTTCCCCCTGTCCTGACTTCCTTCCATGATGAACAGTGATGTGAAAGTTTCCAAAGAAAACTTCTCCTCCTGAAGTTGCTTTGGTCATGGTGTTTTCATTGCAGCAATAGAAACCCTAAGACAACTGCAACTGGTCACGTCTTGCTTTTTTTTTTTTTTGTCTTATTGATCTTTTGCTTGTTTGCTTTTTGTGGTTTTGTGGTGGTGGTGGGGCGCTTGTGTGTGTGTGTGTGTGTGTGTGTGTGTGTGTGTGTGTGGTGTGTTTAAAGAGAGTGAGAAAGAATATGAAGTTGAGTGGGTAGGGAGGTAGGAAGGATCTGGGAGGAATTGGGGGAGGAGAACACATGATGAAAATGTGTTATATGAAATTTTTTCAATTAAAAATAAAATAGGAAGGAAGGAAGGAAAGGAGAAAGGAAGGAAGGGAGTTAAGATCGTGGGACCTGTTGATGTCCATGTCTGTTACATTCTGGTCAGTACTGCTTTAAACCCAGCCTCCTTTTCATTGTTATAGAGCTCTTATATGAACAGTAGACTCTTGAAGATTTAGGAGACGATGGAGTGAAGAACTATGTATTAGGATAAATCAACTACGGCAGATAGCAAGTGCCATTGAAATAAGTTGGCAATACAACAAAAATTCTTTGTGAACTCACAGTAAGTGGGGGTCAGTAGACCCCTGATCAATATAGATCCTCAAAGACTGAGCTTTCTCCTAGCTGTGGCTTCAAGGGTCAAGGAATCCTTGACTTGATCATCTGTAACCAGTCTTTAGAAGAAGGGAGAGATGACGGAGGATAATGTAGGAATTTATATGGGCCAGGCCTGAAAATGGCACACAGCACTTTATCAAGTCATGTGACAATACCTAAATACACGGAATGCTGGGAAATGTAGTCCAGTTTTGAACCCAGAAAGAAAAATGAATTTCGTGATTTATGTCTAGCACAGAATTGGTTCTGTAGCAACAGAACAATTTACAGTTTGACACTGCGTCCAGTTTTAGGGTATCTTTTGACACTACTAGTAACTTTAGATGCCATTTCTACATTCAAGCCAACTTGTTCTTTTCTCATTCTCGTTCTTTCTCTTCCCAGATGCCAATCCTGTCGATTTTTCTAAAAGGTGGTTTCTAAATCCCTTTGACTGTTTTATCTCACACGGCTTCCAGAGGCTGCCACCATGCAGCCAGCTCTCCGGTCGGAGAATAAGAACAGCTGTTCATGGGCTGGAGAGATGGCTCAGCCATGAAAGGCTAGGCTCACGACCAGAAATATAAGAACAGCTATTCACGAGGGAAAGCCTTCCCGGGACATCAGATTTGAGGCCTCAGGAGGCCCGACATGTATGTCTGTGCTTCTAAAACTGTCATAAATATTGTTTTTTGATTCTGAGGCCTCTTGCCTGGAAATGGTAGGATCCTCGGGATAAAACTACTCTGTTCTTAGTGTGAAGCAGTTCCCCCAGGGCCTGTGTTGCTGTGCTTCTCCCCCAACCAGAGTATGGTCCCTTGGAATTCAGCGTTAGTTTGTTTTAAACCATAAATAATCATGATTAAACACAATGTTTGGTGAGGTAGAGTCAAGGTGCTTGGAAGGTACGTATGCATGCTTTTCTACCCAAAGGCACTTGGTGGGGAAGTTTGGGGGACCACTGTCATTATTCTACACTTAAGAGAGATCCAATTCTTTTTTTCTGTGTGTTCTTCTGTGGGAAGGAATTTTGCCTGGTTACCTGGCAGGTGACATGCTTTTTTTTTTTTTCCTTCACTTTCTGCTTAGATGTCTTTTGGGGCTTGGGGCATAGAAGAGGACCATACAATGAGCAATACCCAGAGTCTGCTGAGCCATCTGTCATGAGGAGAGTTTGCCCAACTTGTTTCCTGGAGGTTTTGAAACAATTTATAAATAACTGACAGGACAAGGATCTCAAGGGAGGCTTATAAGAAAATATAGTACCCTCACAAGCTGTGGGAGCAAACTGTGAGCCCTCAGCTGCCTCCCCCCCGCCACCCTAAAGAGCCAGCTTTGGATGGAAAGGAAACACGCGTAGCCCCATTTCCTCCCAGGCAGAAGCAACTCTAAAAAAAGAAGCTGTGTGAGCAGAAGGTCGCAGAGAAGTTGTAGCTATCTTTTGCAAATTGATGAGCGAGCAAAGAGGGGCATTGATAACTCGTTTGAGACTGGAGCCCGCAAGAAGAACCGCAAAACCCAAATGCACGTTGGAGGCATAGACGCTCCTGGACTGGCTTTAAAAAATTAAGTTGATTTTTAAAATAAAAATAAAAATAAGCTCTGGGAAGATTTACTTTTCAGGGCTCAGTTTCTGTGCATTTTGACGAACGCTTATAACCACCATCAGGAACAAGACATACAGGGGTTCTGTCACGATTCTCAGAAAAGTCCTTTGTGCTATCCTTTGCACACAAACCTGTTCCAGGCCCTTCGACCCCAGAAACCTTGAAAATATGTTCTTTGTCACTAAAGTCTTGTACTTTCCAGAATGTCGCGTAAGTGGTATACAGACTGGTTCTAATGATCACAGGCCTTTGTCCAATGCCCTGGAGAACCACCTTGCTGTGATGCTTCCCTCATGATTACTGAGGCCCCTTGTGTGAAAATATCAGTTTATTCATATATTATTCAACTGAAAGACAATTCCTCGCGTTGGATGATTACGAATAAAGTTACACTAAAGTGATGTGTATAGTCATGGTATGAACACATTTTCCTTTTGCTCGGATAAGCACCTAGGAAGGAGATATCCAGGAAGTTTTAAGATACATTTCCAGGTCCACAGAATCACAGTCTCTTGGGTATGGGGTCTCAGAACACACACTTTTGAAGTGTTTCCTTGTGTGCTTGCTTAATGGGTCAAGAGTGTGCTTTTGTGGGATGAAACACCTTGGAAACAGCATTAATGGTCACACAAGGTAATGTACTAAATGCCACTCAGTGGTACACTTTAAAATAGTTAGTGGTTGCTTTATGCTGTATTCATTTTATCTCAACTTTAAAAAAAACTAACTAAATAAATAAATAAAAACTGCAACACTTTCATGCACTGTTGTTGTGGAATAATCTTTTTGTACACTGTGAAGATGTGTCTTTGCCAAGGCACCTTTTGATTGGATTAATAAAGAGCGAACTGGTCAAGAGCTAGGCCAAAAAAGGTTAGGTGGGAGAGCCAAATTGAGAGGATGCTGGGAAGAAGGGCAGAGTCAAGGGAGTCATCAGCCAGACTCAGAGGAAGCAGGAGATGAACATGCCATGTCCAAAAAAGGTACTGCCATGTGGCAGAGCATAGATAAGAAAGATGAGTTAATTTAAGATGTAAGAGCTAGTTAGTAATGAGCCTAAGCTATCAGCTGAGCATTTATAATTAAAAATAAGCCTCTGTGTAGTTATTTGGGAGCTGGCTGGTGGGACAGAACTGGTGGTCCTGACAAAAGAACTCTGCCTATACACTGTTGGTGTTTGGAAGCTCTAGTCTTGGAGGTTGTACCTGGGTGGGCTTCATCTACAAAATGCCTGTACTTGTGTCAACCTTTGAGTCTTGGTCCAAATTTCTCCTTGCAAATCTGTAGCATGCTGAAATTTCCGTAGAAATCCTAATGATTTTTGGTGGTTGACAGGTAAACTGTAGCTTATGTGACCCTTGGTGATTGCTCCAGCATCTGACCTCTGCTCCAACAAGAGCCGAAGGCTCCACAAAGTCCTGGAATGAGAATTGCATTTTGTATGTAATGTCTGTACACTCTTTCTGGATGATTTCCATGATGACAAGTTTTTACAATGGAAATACCTAGGATTCTCTAAGGAGTCTATCATGAAATATGCTATTTACCCACTTTGGAATCTGGCTAAGTAAAAGTCTTGTTTTTGTTTCTCTAAAAGAGATATCTGATTTTATGAAAAAAATCAAAATGATCTAGACTGGATCTTGCCTGATTTCTCTCTATATTTATCTGCTGTTCCCTCTAGGTTCTATCTTAATTCCTTCATCTTAGTTTTCCCCCTTCTAGGTTCTCATCCATCTAGTTCTTTCCCATATCATCTCCTCTCCCATCTCCTTCTCTCTCATCTTGTTCTTCCTCATCTTCCATCTCATTCCTCTAGTACTCTCTTCTAGCCCTTTAATCTAGTTCTTCCCCATCACAGTTTGTTCCTCTCCAGTTCTTACCCATTTAGTTCTTCCATTCTCTTTTCTTTTCTCCATTTCCTTATTCTCTCAGTTCTCTATGTTCCTCCTAAGACTCCCTGGAATCCAGTTATAAACCCAAGCAATAGCAATCCCTTGGTCAAGCAAGGTCACCAAGCTTGAATTCTATGGGGTCACAAAGGCAGGTAAGAATTTTCCTCAGGCTTTCTTTTACAGTCCAACATGGGAGTGGTAAAGGAGGAGGTCAACTGAGTGCTAAGGACCGGTTAGTATATGAAAAAGGGGGTCTATGTGCTCAGTCTACATTCTGAGAAGTGGTTAGGTAAGAAGTTAGGGTCTATAAAGTTAGTAAGACTGTAGGAAAGGAGGATCCGAGCTAAACTGTGTAAAGCTATTACTTAAGGTCTACCTGAGCCTCTTTGTGGAATTTACCTTAAATCAGGAGACTAGCATGTGGTGGTCTGGCCTGTTATTTCTGTTAGTCCTTAAAAGTGGCTAAGGGAGATATCTGATTCCAGTGCTGAAAGGGGAGAAACAGATGGGCTGCAGGGAAGGAAGCCTTTCCTGAGGCTGTTCTCCAAATACCTTGAATGTATATATGTCCAGAGAATGATCAGTTCACACTGTTAGCACTTTCTTCTTGCGGGCCGCAAGAATATATCATAGAGATTCAGCTGTGTATTAAAGCTGAACTTTGACCGGCCAAGGGCCTGTCAAAAGGCAAGCCATTTATTATGAATATTTGGTGTTACCCAGCCTTTAATATTTCAGCTGTCTTCTGCTATGAAATCCTTGCTTGCCCAGACCAATTGGTAAACAGTTCAGGTCCCCTGACCTGCTGAACCTACTAAGTTACTAACTGCCCTGCTGAGTTTAGGAGACAAGCTGGCAGGAGACACCCAGCTCTGTTTCTTGTGCTAATAGAGCTCAGACCATCCCGGCCTTGAGGAGGGCTAGTGGTTCTCCAGAGCACTTTGACTGAGAATAAAAGAGGTTTTTACATATCCAGGTGAGAGATAAAACAACATTTCTGAGGAGGCAGGGAACCAAAAGGCAGGTATTTTCTGTAGACAGAGAGAGAACAGCACGGAGAAGAGAAAAGAGTATGGAAGAACAAGATGGGTAAGAACTCGGCGAGGAACAAACTGAGATGGGGAAGAACTAGATTGAAGGGCTAGAAGAGAGTACTAGAGGAATGAGATGGAAGATGAGGAAGAGTCAGATAGGGAAGTACTAGCTGGGTAAGAACAAGCTGAAAAGGACCTAGATGGGGCAGAATTAAGATGAGAGAATTAAGATAGAACTTAGATAAGTGTAGAGAGAAATCAGGCAAGAAAGGAGCTAGGCACGAGAACAGAACTGAAGCTGTGTATAAAGGATGTTATGCCAGAGGAATTAAAGCAAGTGGACTATAGAGCTCGGTGTGCTGAGATTCTATTTCCTGAAAATAGTCCTCGCCGTTAGTAGTTCTCTCTCCTGAGCCCCTGGGATGTATAATATTAAGGCTGTTCCCTCTAATATTATACAAGACTTCCTAGGGAAAAATCAATTGGGAAAACTATGAAGGTACACATGATTTTCATAACAGAAGACAGCTGATATATAACAAGCCAAATAACACTAAAAGCTCCTTGGAATTTGGCTTCCTCTGGAGGAATTCCTTGACCCCTTCAGGTAGTGGCTTTGCCATAACCAGCTGAGTTCTTATAATGTTTTCCTGCAGCCCATACTAACTGGAACTGTTTTAAATGATCAAGTTTTTCACACAAAGACTATTGTACCTTAAAAAATGCTATCTTTTAAAAAATGTTTTCTTTTAAAAATTGATTTTTTTTCATACACTATATTCTGACCATGGGTGAAGATGGAACTAATATTAAAAATCATTTGGAAAGCATGAGGTTTTACTTCCATCTGTGCTTGTAAGGAAATACTTTTCATAATAATCTCATTAATATTAACAAGACAAAAAGACAAAGTATAATTCACTGTTAAAGTTCCAAAGCCACAGAGGATTACTGAGAACATGAACCCTAGAGTGCTGTGGGATACTTATATACTGTGTGAACATATATTGCTGTGATTGGTGTAATAAAAAGCTGAACAGCCAATAGGTAGGCAGGAGGAATAGGCGGGGCTTCAGGGCAGAGAGAGGACTCTGGGAAGAAGAAGGCAGGGTTGCCAGTCAGATGCTGAGGAAGCAGCATGGGCAGAATGGAAAGATGAGATAACAAGCCACGTGACAGAACATAGATTTAAAATAAATGCATTAATTTAAGTTATAAGAGCTAGCAGGGCAAGCCTAAGGCTGAGCTTTCATAATTAATAAGAAGTTTCAGTGTCATCATTTGTAAGCTGGTGGTCCAAAGGTAAGTCCCACTACATATGTCGTCCAATGTGAGGGCATGTGTTTCCACATAGGGCCTGGGAAAGCAGTCTCTTGGGTAGGCTAGGTGTACAGAAGCACGGCTCTTTTAAGAGGTTCTGCTACTGAGCTCTGAAACTGGGTTTATGAGCCACAGGCAGCACCCTCTACTTGGTGGCAGGAGACTAGGTAGAGGTGCCTACCAGAGATGGGATGGACAGACTGGTTCCAGGCCAGGCCCGGAAGCATGAGGCTTCATCCTCACTGACCCAAAGTGGGCAGAGCCAGCCACCAGGCCTTGTGCTAGCAGAGACTGAGGGTCTAGCCTTGGCTTAGCAGTTTAAGGTTTGGCTCATGCATCAAGCACTTATTAAAGTCAGGTCCAGACCAAGAAAACCTCTGAACAGGTACAATATGCTTAAAAATGTGTTTAGATGCCGAAGAAAGAAAAGAAAATGGGTATAGACAGTCATAGAAAAAATAGTTTAAAAATAAAAAACAAAGTCTTTAAAGAGAGAGTAAAGTAATATTAAAAGAATAAGCCATGTAAAGATGGGAAATGCATAGGGCATCTGAGTCCTGTATGGTACTCTGTTGACTTTGAGTGTTTTAAATGCCAATGAACAAAAAACAATAGCTGATGAGAGAAATTGGATAATAAAAATTGCTAAATTAAACCAACCTATATATTTTTTAAATGTCTAAACTTCAAAAGGGAAGTAAAAAAAAATATGTTATGTTGGGGGAGAGGTTATGTCTTTGTTTCCACAGAAAACAAAAAGTTATGGTTCTCTTCAAAATCAATAAAGATCAGATTTGATTGGGGAAGACCTCCTGAAAATCTTGGCTGCAGACATGAAGAAAAAGCCAAGAAAGACTACAGGACAAGTGATGTGTATGCTGACTACTCTACATGGGAAAAGCTCTGAGACTGGATGAGACATGATAAATCTTGTTGGCTACAGAGCCCTCACAACGTATTATTACAGTCCATCCTTTCATATGGCATGGATGCAGTTTTGGTTATACAAGTCCAAATGGACTTAGAAAATTGACAGGTACTTTTTACCTGCTCAAACATAGAACAAAAAATAATTTTTAGATGACTTGTATACACCACACATCCCATACTTGTGTTGGTGCAGATATATATGTTACCTTTAAAAGTCTGTGTGTTTTCAGAACAGAAGGACCAGACAACAGTGAGGACAAGCAGCCCAGGTGATCAGCCTCTCAGATTGCTTCTGTTGCAGTGTCCTCAAAATTCTGCATCCAGAACAACTTCAAAGCTGTTAGCTGAGATGGTCCAGCCTCATGCACTACTAGAACTAGGACTTCAGATATGCTCTGCACTTTCCAGTTACACAGAGACTGGACACCAAATGTTACAGCTAGTTCTTCCAGGACTTGACCATTATCTCTATTTTCTCAGGGTCCCCTGAAGATGCCATCACCCCCAGACAACAGGAAGCAGTTTAGAGAACATGATATCCACATTCCCAAGAGGTGGGGTGAGTGGTTTGTGGTCACTATGGATGTTTGTCATCATTTAGGGGGGTTGGTTACAAATTGTTACTGGTCATGGTTAGGACCAAAGCTAAACAAAGGAGATTAGATTCAGGGATCTCTTTCTGAAAAAGGTGGGGTATAGAAATGATGGGATAAAGAGGTGAATTATTGAGTCTACTTTTTTTTTTTTTTGTTTTGTTTTTTCGAGACAGGGTTTCTCTGTGTAGCTTTGTGCCTTTCCTGGATCTCGTTCTGTAGACCAGGCTGGCCTCGAACTCACAAAGATTCACCTGCCTCTGCCTCCTGAGTGCTGGGATTAAAGGCATGCACCACCACCTCCTGGCCTGAGTCTACTTTTGAGCAACTATTAATCTCAAATATTTTACATGGGTATAGATTTTTATATATTGACACAAATTTAAGATTATTTTTGTTAGGACATACTCTATATATGTTTCTACTCTTGTTTACAGTATTTTTGTATATTGATACAAATTTAAGGTTATTTTTGTTATACTGTAAATATGTTTCTACTCTTATTTAAGGTATTATACCTATGCAGCTCATTTAAAAATGTAATGTATAATTAAGAAATACAGGTTAGTAGTTAGTCATCTATAATAGTCAAACTTCTTAGGTATGTTAAACAGAGATATACCTTAGATAGATAGGTGATCTTCAAACACTTCAGAGACCTACAGAATATGGCATTTAAAATGTTTTCATAACCAAAGCTTTTCATGACAGCAAGACTTGTCTACTCATGATAGCTCCAATTTACTTCAAAAAAGGATGATGGGCATTGAAGAACCACCATATAGAGTTTACTTTTGTTGTGGCAAAGTTAGCCACTGGGCAAGAAACTGCCCTTGCCTCGACTGCTGACAGTATGCTGTCCAAAATGGACAAGCAGAACACAAAAGAAAGTGACTACTGAATTTTGCCAAGACAAGATAGGACAGTCCTTTAAATTTTCTGCTTCACAGGGAAGTCTATCATATATTCTAGGCCTGTATGCCAAAGATGGATGCCCCAACATTGCAGAGGAACCTTGGGTGACTGTCCAGGCAGCCAGATGTCTCTGTCTTTTCTATAGTTTTGGAAGTTGTTTACTCTACACTTCCTGTTTACTCAGGTAGTATTATATCCTTCTCAGATCTCTGATGGAGCTGAAGATGAGATGTCATAGTTACATTTTTTTTGTTACCAAATTCAGAAAAGAAAGTCACGAAAGAGATATAAAATGTATAAAGTTGAGAGACATAAAAGCTTAAATTGTTTTTCTAAGAAAATGCTTTGGAGGTCTAAAAAGATAGTTTTGGGTTGGTAATACAAGTTAGGATAAAAGTGGTTTAGGTATAATACTTCAGACTTACTAAGATAGGATAAATGATATAGTACTTTCTCTGAATTTGCCAAATGCAAATGAACTGGACATTGTGAATGTAATTCTTACCTGATAATTGCAGTGCCATTATTTGTGAGCTGGTGGTCCAAAGGAAAGTTTGACTACACTAGAGTTTGTTAAAAACAAATTTTTACAATCATTGTGTGTGCGTGTGTGTGTGTGTGTGTGTGTGTGTGTGTGTGTCGGGGGGATGTTTTGCTTACATGTATGTACTTACACTATGTCCATGCCTGGTGCCAGCCAAGTTCAGAAAAGGATGTCAAAATCCCTCAAACTGGAGTTACAGATGGTTGTGAGATGCCAGGTGGGTGCTGAGAAATGAACAAGGGTCCCCATGAAGAGCAATAAGTGCTCTTCACTGCCGAGCCATCTTTCTAGCCACATAATAATTTTAGAATCTTAGGATTGGCTGGCTGTGAATTTGCATCCTTCTGGGAGTGTTGCTGTTTATTCTAATTTTTAGAGCCTTCTTTGTTTTTCTTATTATTGTAATGATTTATTCATTTTTGTGGGTATGCAAGCACACACATATAGGTGTACGTGCCTGCACATGTCCAGAGAGCAGAAGAGGATGTTGAGGGCCCTCCTTGATCACTCTGTGCCCCTTCCTTTGAGGCAGGGTCTCTCGCTTCAAACCCAAGGCTCATGTTTTCTCAGCTGTCCTGGAAGCCATCAAGCCTCAGCAAGCTTCTGTCTCAGCTCCCCTTAGAGCCTGGGTTGCAGGTGTGTACTGGATCCCCGGCTTGTTACTTGGGTACCAGCATCCGAACTCTGGCCTTCATGATTTTATAGCAAGCACTCTAAACTGCTGATCTATCTCTCCAGCTCAAATTTTACTTTTTAAATACTAATATATAGCTGTTTATCCCAATGTCTAAATAGAGGAAACCTCAATTCACTGGAACAAGATATACCAAGGATTATCTAGTATTTACAATCCTAGCTACCTTGGAACATGGCAGTCCTTCAGCTTAGAAAAACAAACAAAAACAAACAAACAAACAAACAAAAAACTAGCCAAGGTGTCACAGGAGATATGATAGTGAGGCGTGAGGTAAGAAGAGCATAGAACAATGATATGTGAAACCCTGGTTGTGGACTTTTCTGTATCTTTAAGGATGGAAGCAGACATACAGAGATGCAGAGGCAAGAGAGAGACCAAACACTCCCAGGAGCTCATAAACATCCACCCTCCATTCAAACCTTCACATCTTCTTTCAGGTTCTGCTATCTTACATCACTTCCTGTTTTTGACTTCGCGGTATCACTTGAGCTTGTGTGTGTGTGTGGTTTACATGTGTGTGTATGTGTTCAGGTATACAGCTGGGGCTCTACTCAGCTTTTTATTCTTAATTTTTTAAAAGATTCTTTTTTTATTATTTTAAATTATGCCTAAGTATGTACAGAGGCTCTGGCTTTGATCTAGAGTTACAGACACCTGACGTGGTTGCTGGGAATCAAACTCCAGCTCTCTGGAGGAGCAGAACACACTCTTAACCACTAAGCCATCTCTCCTGCCCCTTCTTAGTTATAGGTGATAGGTACCAAATTCAGATGCTCGTGTGTGTTCAGTTACCCACTGGGCCAACTCCCTCGGGCCCTCACTTGAAATTTTAGCCGTATGTCAAACCTCATATATGAATACCTTTTGGGATTTGTGTTTATAGCTGCTTTGAAGGGAAGGTGATAAAAAAAAAAAAAAAAAGAAGAAAGCTGGGAGTTGAGCTCAGAATTGAGCTCTGTCCCTCTGGGTTTTCTCAACCACTGTGGTATTGTGGTAAGGGGGTTCTTTTTACAGATCAGATAACAGCCCAGCCCTGTACCTTTCAAGTAAAGCTAAGGCCTAGTATGTGAAGAAGACATATATCAGCTTCTCATTACTAGATTCAGGGCACCCTGGCCAAGTACTTCAGGGGATTTTTTTTTTTTTTCTGTCTTCTTTCTTTGCTTCTTGGAACGGAGCCTCTGCAGATAGATTTGTTTCAGTATTGCAGCTTCAGATATTTGCCTTTCCTGCTTGCTGGCCATCTTTGCTGTTTACTTGCTAGGTTTTATGAAGAGAAAGGCAGACCGGATGGCATTCAAGTAGAGATGGAGGGCGGGCTCAAAGGAAGGTTGGTTCATACAGTGTCAGGGAAGAGAAGAGACAGGTGAATCCCCACTGTCTGCTTAGATGTCATCTGAACAAGAGCGATGAGAGGAAACGACAAACCACCCTGTGCACTTGACCCTCCTGTACTTCCCTGCGGTACGTCTCAGCCTGGCGAGAGCCTAGGCGCATGCGCCAAGCCTTTGGCCGTCGGGAGGAGGGGCAACCGCACAAATTTACAAGACCGTAGGAAAGATAGTTTCTTGTCTCTTCATTTTCTCCCAGTCCCTGATTGTTTTCGCAGAATCTACCCAGGGTGGACAGTTCTGCCTGTCTTCTCGAGGGGAACTGTCTGTTCTAGACCACTTCCTACCACGTCTCTTTCCTCCATCCCACTTCTCCCGTGTCCCATCTTTCCTTCAGAGCTGGAGTAAAACTGGTCCTTAGCGGTGGTGAAAATGGAGTCTTCACGTGTCTTACTTCTTTCTGCTTCCTGGTGACATTTTATCCTCTTCTCACGTCAAGATTAAGAAATGAGTGGGGTCAGGGCGTGAGGGAAATGGTAGATATTGTTGTGGTTGTTGTTGTTGTTGAGATAGGATGTCACTATGTAGCCCAGGCTGGCCCTACTTTCACTGTCTCTCCATATCGTCCTCCAAGGTCCTGAGATGTAAGTGTGTGCTTTCATGATCAGATTTTGAGACATTTTTTGAAGAGGGGGACAAGTAATGATATTACATTAGAATAGTTAATATGCACATTAATCCATCTTTTCATCCATCCAGCAAATAATGACTGAGACCTCCTGTGTGTGGGCCACCATACTTTACAACAGACTGTTCTGCACACTGGGAAAGAGAGGAGACAGACATAAATAATTGACTTAAGGCAGTTATTTTCTTGAATTTATCATCAGAGAGGACTAGATACACATGCACACATTGATGTGATCTTTAAAGAGAACAATAAAACAATCTCAGAGGCTATGAAGGATACCAAGAAACACATGGCATCATGACAAATCAGTCCTCGGGGCTCATATCCCGCAAGTCTGTGAGTTCCCTCATCTCCACCCCACACTAGCTGCCAAAGTGGCTAGCAGGCTGCCTTCCGCCATTAGTGGCCTCTCTCTTTGTGGGAATATCAGTGTGACTGCGGACAGAGATTCAAGCCGAGTTCTATTTATAGCTTCTGGTGAGTCATTAATGTCACCTTAATAAAAGCCAGCTCCAGAGCCAACTTGCTATTACTTTATTGGAAAGGCATTCTCGCCAGACTATTCTGATGCAATCAAAAGCAAGCTGTAAAATCCTAGCAGTTTGCACATCTGTCTGTCTTTCACTTGGGCCTAATGTGATAACCCTTCTACTCAACACTGTAGAGTGCAGCTGTCAAGAACATCTGTGGCTCCTAGTGTCTATGAACATGTAGGCTTCTTTCCGAGTCTGCATAGTGAGTTCCAGGACAGCCAGAGCTACATAGTGAGACTCTTTCTCAACAAACAAACAAACAAACAAACAAACAAACAAACAAACAAGTGAAGGCCTTTTGCTAAAAGGAACGGAGGGAGAAAATCATTTGCTGGTAGCTTTCTGCAGAGTTAACTTAGCAGTTGATCTGGAAAACATGCTAACCAATTCATCTTCAGAAGTCTTTCCACTGCTACAAGTCTTTGAACCGCCAGTGACTCTGGCCTCTGTGACATTTCCACACACCCAACACTGACACTCACCACTTTGATTCCAGCAGAGAAGCCGTGGTTGGTGACCTGCTCAATGGCAAGACTTTGAAGCTGTAGTTTTATCAGTGCAGTTTGAAAAACAACCTCTGCGGTTAAGCATGTTAAATCCCCCTGTGCTTTCAGAGCAGTTTGGCTATGGGTTCTTTTTGTGAAGGTTGGAGGGTGAGTGGGAGGGAACAGGCTGGAGTACTCTCTCTGAAAAGGCTTCAAATGAGTTTCTTATCTCCTCAGCACCTGGCAGAGCCTCCTCATCAGATTTTACTCTATGCTTTGTTAAACATGTACATGGAACAAAGCTTCCAATACCCACTGCTAACAAGGGTTCCAAGTGTCTGAAACTTTTGTACACCGATGACGGGAATGTAAAGTGATAAAGACGGTTTGGAAAACAATTTGGACATTTCCCATCAGTCAGATGTACAGGTAGTGTATAGCATAACAATTTCACTCTTACCTGTTTAATCAAGAGAAATGAAATTACATGACTAGGGGCTAGAAAGATCACCCAGTGGTTAAGAGAATGAGCAGCTGAGTTTTGGTTCCCAGCACTTATACTGAGTGACTCACAACCACCTGTAACTCCAGCTCGAGAGGATCCAACACCCTCTTCTGGACCCATCCAATACCTGCGTTATTACACACACACACACACACACACACACACACACACACACACACACACTTAAAAATAAAATAAATCTTTCAAAAATCCATAAATCTGGGCAGGGAATGCTTTGTGTGGTGAATAGAGTGTTCAGACAGAAGGACCAGCATGGGCAGGGTCATGACAAATCTAAGGGACTGTCACATGGAGCATCCCAGGGAGACAAGGTGAGGCGGTGGCGGCATTAGGCTCTGTTGACTGCTGACGGAATTTTGGCTTCTATTCTGAGAACGATGAGAGGGCACTGAAATATTATAGGTAAAAAGGTGACCTCATCATATGTGACTTTGAAATAGACCAATCTAGCTGCAGTTTAGAAGTGGAGGAGAAGGAGGCCTGTGTGAGTGTGAGGAGGCTGTTGAACTGTCTAGAAGACTTCACGGCGGGACTTGGATTAGGACTCTACCTTGAAGATGCCTGAGAAGGTTTCCACTGATGAGTGAAAATATTTTTGATTGAAACAAGACGAGCCGGTTACATCTTTCTAAGTGTATTTAATATATAATGCTTGACCCATAAAATAAATTATAAACAATAAAAATATGCAAAACCATCCCCTCAGTTCAAAACTAGAACATTATTATTAAAAAATATCTTGGGCTGGAGAGATGGCTCAGAGGTTAAG
>CABHPQ010159508.1:17173-33284 GCA_902168405.1 Peromyscus aztecus
GGTGCACACCTTTAATCCCAGCACTCAGGACACAGAGTTTAATCCCAGCACTCAGGACGCAGAGGCAGGCAGACCTCTGAGTTCGAGGCCAGCCTGGTCTACAGAGTAAGTTCCAGGACAGCCAGGGCTACACAGAGAAACCCTGTCTCCAGAAAAAGATATTAATATTATTATTTTACGCATATATGTACACATTCTGGGCTGTCAACATGGCTGAGTGGGTTAAGGTGCTTGCTGAAAAGCCCACAGGACTTGAATCCCCGTGGGAGCCCACGGAGGCTATCTAGTGAGACCTTACTCAGGGTCAGAGAGTCTGGGTTTGCTTTACCCAGCAGGGCTGTGTAAAGAAATTATTTGACCACGGGTGTGTTTACCAGGTGTTTGGAAGGGTTTACACTTGGCTGTACAGTGTGCTTTGATCTTGCAAGCGGGAGGTCTTTTGCCTCTCCTCTTGGTATTTTATAAAAGGCCCTTTCCAATAAAGGATGAGGCTGTTGGGTATTGACCCAGGCCCTCCTAAACCTATCCTGTGTTTCTGTCTTTCTTATTGTTGGCTAGGTCTCTCTTTCTATCTGATATTTCCCCATTCCTCTCTCCTCCACCTAATAACCCTTCAAAAGGTGGGAGCTGGACTCCCAGAGATTCCCAGGACTCATATGGTGGAAAGAGAGAATAGATCTAGATCCTGCAAGTTGTCCTCTGATTTCCATGTGAGCACCAAGACACACAGACACACACACACACATTAAGCTTCAGGATCAATTTGTGCAAGTGTCAAGAATGTGTTGTGGAATGTTTGTATAATGTGTGACAATGTATTGCTGTGATTGGTGTAATAAGTTGAACAGCCAATAGCTAGGCAAGAGAGTATAGGCGGGACCTCCAAGCAGAGAGAGAACTCTGGGGAGGAGAAAGGCAGAGTTGCCAGCCAGACAAGGAGGAAGCAGGATGGGCAGTGTGGAGAGGAGGTAATGAGTCATATGGAAGAATGTAGATTTAAAAATATGGGTTAATTTAAGTTATAAGAACTAGTTAGGAACAAGCCTAAGCTAAGGCCGAGCTTTCATAATTAATAATAAGTCTCCGTGTCATTATTTGTGGGCTGGCAGTCCTGACGAGAAAGTACACAAGAACAGGGACTCTGGCAGAGTCCCAGAGCCAATTTGAAGACATCCGGGAAAGAGGGGGAACACTGTTCCTGTCTGTCTTCACTGGGTTCAGCTCACTCAATGAAAAGGGTCAACCTGGAAATCTGGCTAAGTTTTGTACAAATTTGTTTTCTTCTTTCTCATTAACTGAACTCCTTATTTTATTTAGAACTTCCTCTCCACTCCTTTTTTATGAGACAGGATTGGTCTGTGTAGCCTTGGCTGTCCTGGAACTTACTCTGTAGACCAAGCTGGCCTCTAACTCAGAGATCTGCAGCCTCTGTCTCCTGAGTGCTGGCATTAAAGGCCTGTGTCACTATGTCTGGCAAAAAAATGTGCTTTAAAAAAACAAATGAACAGCCGGGCAGTGGTGGTGCATGCCTTTAGTCCCAGCACTCGGGAAGCAGAGCCAGGCGGATCTTTGTGAGTTTGACTCCAACCTCGTCTACAGAGCGAGATCCAGGACAGACAGGCACCAAAACTAGACAGAGAAACCCTGTCTTGAAAAACAAAACAAAACAAAAACCAGAAAACTGTTTTTATTTTATTATGGGCATGCATGCGTGAGTGTTTTGCCTTCATGTGTGTTTGTGAATCACATGGGTGCAGTGCCCATGGGGGCCAGAAGAGGGCATCAAATTCCCCTGGGTCTAGAGTTAGAGATGGTAGTGAGTCACCATATGGGTGCAGGGAATCAAGGTCCTTTAGAAGAGCAGCCAGGACTCTTAACCACTGAGACATCTCTCCAGCTCCTAGATGTCATTAATTTGTATTTAATGTTATTTATTTGTTTCAGGATCCCCTTTGGATACAGCTTTCCCAGGGCTAGACGTGGAATCTCTTGACTGTTACATGGCTCTCAGACTGCCCTTGCTTTTGATGACTGATCATTCTCAGGAGCCTGGATCAAGTGTTTTTATTGTACATCTCACTGTTAGAATTGGTCTGGTGTTTTTCTTTTGGCAAGCCTGAGGTTGTGGGTTGTGGGCAGAAGGGTCTCAGAGGTAAAATGACATTAACATGACCAACCGTTGTCTTTGAGATTTTGATCAGTTGAGTGAATAGTGACTGTCAAGTTTCTCCAAATATATATTTTATAAATATTGTAACATAATTTCTTTATTTATTCTTTGGGACCTTCACACCATGCGCCCCAATTCTGCTCATGTCCCAGTCCCCCCACATCTGTCCCCTCATCCTTGCAGCGTCCCCTGCAAAAGAAAATTTAAAAAAAAAAAAAAAGCTAAACCCAAACCAAACCAATCAAGAACCCCCCATTCCTCTGTCTTTCCCACCTCTCCAACAACTCTTCATTCCTCAGTGTCATTGGGAGCCTCAGTGTGTCACACAGCTTTCCTGGCAAGTGTTCCTTGCAGTGAGTCATTGGTCTGGTTCAAGACCTCTATTTTTTTGGTGCATCATCATCACTGGACCCTCACTGAAACTCTCTCAGATATTGTACGGCAGCCCAGAGTCCAGTACCTTCATGAGCTCCAGCAGGTCGTAGAGTAGATGTGTGGGTGGGCCAACCCGAGGTCCTGGATGTTGGCCTGGGTTGTAGCTGAGCTGGTCAGTCTGGGCCACTGGGGCTGCCCTCCTCAGGCAAGAGGTGGAGCCACCTCTCTTAGGCCATGCCGTAAGGGCCAGATCTCCCACCCCTGTGGTGAGGGGTGGGGCCATCTCTCCTGAGTGTGTGTGTGTGTGTGTGTGTGTGTGTGTGTGTGTGTGTGTGTGTGGAGGACATCTCTCTTGCTGCAGTGTCCAGCAAGGGGCAGAGCCAGCTTTCCCAGGGCTAGCAAAGGGTGGGCCCAGCTCAGCATGGCCCTCTGATTTCATCACACATGGTTCCTATGCCCCTCTGTGGTAACACAGGCCACAGACATCAACACAGACCCCAGCTGCAACAGGACCACGGTCCCAGACTTGGCCCTCAGCAGCAGCTTGGGCAGTATGACACCATGGCTCCCAGTGGCACCATAGTCCACTTGGATCAGCAAGGCTCTGGCAGTGGCAAGGCCCTCGGGCACCAACAAGGCCACAGGGTGTGGCTCAGACCCTGGCCTTTGGTAGGCACATGGGCCTCCAATTTCAACACAGACCCTGGATTTTATCCACTTTTAAGTCATTTTTTTTCTCTCTCTTTCCATTCTGTACCCTTTGAAAGAAATCACTGTGCACAGCCCACACCCAGGAAGTAGGGAGTAGTTACATAAATATTTGGACATTTATCTATGAAAGATTGCTTTTGTTTTTAATGTTTTTAAAAATTAAATTCCAGGCCTGGCGTTGGTGGTGCATGCCTTTCGTCCTAGCACTCTGGAGGCAGAGCCAGGTGGATCTCTGTGAGTTTGAGGCCAGCTTGGTCTACAGAGCGAGATTCAGGACAGGCACCAGAGCTACACAGAGAAACCCAGCTCTTGGGAGGTGCAGCTAGGAAGATCAGAGGTTCAAGGTCATCCTGGATTCATAGGGAGTTTGAGGCCAGCCTGGGCTACATGAGAAAGTATCTCCAAAACAAAATAAAACAAAACCCCACAATAAAGAAAAATGCATATATCGTACCTAGCTCAATGACATTTTTGTTTTGTTTTGTTTCACTTTGAGACAGTCTTACTATATAGTACAGTGTCCATGCACACCTCCAGGAACTTGAACATGACTAGAGCTGAAAGGGAATGAAGAAAAGACAGACAGACAGACAGGCAGGCAGGCAGACAGATGGACTATGTGTGTGTATGTATGTATGTGTATGTATATATATATATATATATATATATATATATATATATATATATAGAGAGAGAGAGAGAGAGAGAGAGAGAGGCGAGGAGGAAGGGAAGGGGAGGAGAGAGTGAGAAAGAACACAGAAGAAGACTGGGATCAGGTTCTGGGCTCTCAAATGGAGAAACTTCAGTACCCTGGAAGTTCATTGTATTTATTATATCAAGTTGAACAGAGAGGTGGGGGTTATTACAGACAGCTGAACTAGGAGGTGCTGTTATCACAAACAGATAAGGAGGCGGGGTTTATGGTACACCGTTGGATCAAGGAGACAGGTGTAGATAACCTCAGTAGGAGCAGTCTCTGGAGGGAGCAGACTTCAGGCTGTAAATATCCAGGGAGGGGGGCATGGTGGACATTTTCTGCACAAACTGTCAACATCCGCACACAGATCAGAAGGAAGGTTTTGCGTCTGAGCTTCACTTTGGGGGGAAGACTTTGCCATTTTCCCCATGGATCTGAGGCTCTGGAGTCCTTGGCATGGCTGTTCCCATGTCAATAGCACACATTCACTCAGGACTTCACTCACTCGGGGCTTACTTTGCTCTCTACAATATAATCCAGGTTGGCCTAGAATTCAGCTGACTCCTGCTTGAATACTGTCCATGAATACTGAAATTATAGGCACGAAGCACCAGTGCCTGGCTTCAGTGCATCTTTACAAACCTGACCAAGAGGGGTAATTGATCCCAGATTAGAAGGTGGTATGTCACCAGACCCCAGAAGCCCCTGCACATGCACTCCTCAAAATAGCTACAATTCTGAATTCTTCTCTTCTCCCCTTCTTCCTCTTCCTTCTCTCCTCCTTCTCCTTTTTGAGGCAGGACTTCTCTGTGTAACAGCTCTGGCTGTCCTGGATCTCACTATGTAGACCAGGCTGGCCTTGAACCCACAGAGATCTGCCACCTGCCTCTGCCTCCCAGTGCTGGTGTGCTACCACTGCCTGGTCAATCCTAACTTCTAAGTGTATGGCTTAATTTGGTCTGGTTTTTGGAAAAAGTATTATTTATTTTATTTATGTTATGTGCATTTGCTTGCATGAGTGAGTATGCACCGCATTGAGTTCAGGAACTCTCAGGGGCCATATCCTCTGGGACTGGAGTTGTGGATCACCTTGACTACCACATGGGTTCTGGGAACTGAACTTGGGTCCTCTGCAAGAGCAGTAAACACTCTTAACTGCTGAGACATCTCTCTAGCCCCAACTTTTTGTTTTTGTTTTGTTTTTTGTTTTTTTGAGACAGGGTTTCCTTGTGCAGGTCTGGATGTCCTGGAACTCACTCTGTAGACCAGGCTGACCTCAAACTCAGAGATCTGCCTGCCTCTGCTTCCTGAGTGCAGAGGTTAAAGGTGTACACCACTACTACCCAGCCAGCTAGCCCCAACTTTTATTTATTAATTTTAATTAAATTAATTAATTAATTAACTAGTTTTTTTTTCCCAGCCTGATTACAGTTTCCCCTCCCTCCTCTGCTCCCAACCGTTCCCTGCCCCATCCACTCCTCCTTTCTCTTCAGAAAAGGGCAGACTGCCCATGGATATCAGCCAGCCATGGTATATCAAGTTGCAGTAAGACTAGGCACCTCCTCTCCTCTTGAGGCTGCATGAGTCAACCCTGTAGGAGGAAAAGGGTCCCCAAAACAGGTAACAGAGTCAGAGACAGCCCCTGCTCCCACTGTTAGGAGTCCCACAAGAAGACCAAGCTACATAACTGTATCATACGTGCAGAGGGCCTAGGTCAGTCCCATGCAGGCTCTCTGGTTGATGATTCAGTATCTGTGAGCCCCTATGAGCCCAGATTAGTTGATTGTGTGGGGTTTTTGTGGTATGCTTGGCCCTTCTGGCTCTCACAATCCTTCCTCCCCCTGTTCCACAGTATTCCCTGAGGTCCGCCTAGTGTTTGGTTGTGGGTCTACGCATCTGTTTCCATCTTTTGCTGGGTGAAGCCTCTGACAATTGGGCTCGGCACCAATCTATGAATATAGCAGAGTATCGTTAGGAATCATTTCATTGACTTTTTTTTTTTCTCTCCAATGGTTCTGAGACAGAGTCTCAATGCGTCTCTCTGGCTGGCCTGGGAGTTGTCATGTAGTCCAGGCTGGCCTAAAATGTACAGATCTGTCTGTCTCTTTCTCCCAAGTGCTGGGATTAAAGGTGTATGCCACTATGTCTGGCTCCACCTTTATTATTTATCTTTATTTTTTTGTTTTATTGAGATAGGGTCTCGCTACATAATCCTAGCTGTTCTGGAACTCAATATGTAGACCAGACCAGCCCTGAACTCAGAGAAAAGCAACTACCTCTATCTCTCAAGTGCTGAGATTAAAGATATGAGCCACCATGCTCATTTATTATTTTTTTAATTTTATTTTATTTCAAACAATTAAAAATCTATTTTATGTGTGTGAATGTTTTGACTGTATATATGTCTAGAGACCAGAAAGGGTGTCAGGTCCCCTGGGACTGGAGTTAATGCGAATTTTGAGTCTTCATGTGGGTGCTGGGAATTGAACCCAGGTCCTCTGGAAGAATAACCAGTGCTTTTAACTACTGAGCAATCCCTCCAGCTCCTTAAATTTTATTTTATGTGTATGGGTGTTTGTCTGCCTGTATGTCTGTGTACTACATATGTGCCTGGTGACCATGGAGGCCAGAAGAGGCCGTCAGATCCCCTGGAACTGAAGATACAGATGGTTGTGAGACGTCATATGGGTGCTGGGAATCAAACCTGAGTCCTCCAGCCCCAAAGAAACGGTTATTTCTTTGGTTTTGTTTATTTGTTTCTTTTTTTCCTTTTTCTTTTTTTTCTTTTTTTTTTTTCTCTTTCTTTCTTTTTTTTCTTTCAAGACAGGGTTTCTCTGTGTAGCTTTGCACCTTTCCTGGACCTCACTCTATAGACCAGACTGGCCTTGAACTCACAAAGATCCACCTGCCTCTGCCTCCCAAGTGCTGGGATTAAAGGCGTGTGCCACCACTGTCCGGCCTGTTTGTTTCTTTTTAAAGAAAGGGTCTCACTCTAGTCCTGGATGTCCTCAAAGACACAGAGAACTGCCTGCCTCTGCCTTCTAAGTGCTGGGACTAAAGGTGTGTGCCTGGCTAAACCTTTATCTCTGGAAGGAATCTCTCAGTGAGCCTGAAGCCCCATGGTCTGACTAGATTAGATGGCCAGTCAGCTTCGAGTGTCCACCTGTCCCCTCATCACCAATGCTTAGGTTACAGATGTAGGTCACTATTCCCAGCTTTTAAAAACTGTTTTTAAAATTTATTTAAAAGTTTTTTGTGGGGCTGAAGAGATGGCTCAAAGGTTAAGAGCACTGACTGGTCTTCCAGAGGTCCTGAGTTCAATTCCCAGCACCCACATGGTGGCTCACAACCATCTGTAATGAGATTTGGCGCCCTCTTCTGTGTACATAATAAATAAATAAATCTTTAAAAAAAAAAAAGTTTTTTGTATGTATGATGTGTGAATATTCGTGTGTATGAATGTGGGCATGCATTTGTCAAGATCAGAGTCCAGCCTCTGGTTTCAGTTCTCAGCCTCCACCCTTTATGAGACAGGGTCTGTTTTATTCACCACTACTCATGGCAGGACTTCTGACCCTTGAGCTTCCAGGGATTTTTCTGACTCCAACTCCCATCTTGCAGTAGTTGCTCAGGAATTACAGACACTTGCTACAGTCTGGCTCTGTGTGTGTTTCTGGAGTCTGCACTTGGGTCTTCATGCTTGTGTGGAAAGCACTTTACACTTTACTCACTGACCCATCTCCCCAGTCCCCAGTCTGGATCTTTGCGTGATTTCAAGGAATCTGAATTCAGAGTTAAGGGGCTGCATCCCAGACAATGCCGAGCACTACATGGCAAGAGAGAAGGAACACTTCCACAGTCTTTCCCTGTGTGTTGAACTCCACTCTGCCTTTCTGACCCAACTCTTGCTCATCATTTTATACCCTACTCAGTTATCACCACACTAGCCAGGACCCTCTCAATTCTTGCAGCCCTACCAATCACTGGCCTCCCTTCAGGACTATGTGTAGGTGGAGTTGTTCTGTGTCTTGGCAGTCACTCCCAAATAACCACACAGAGGCTTATTATTTAATTATAAATGCTCAGTTGATAGCTTAGCATTGTCTCCAGTCTTACAACTTAAATTTACTCATTTCTATTAATCTATGTGCTGCCCCAGGCTCGTTTACCTCATCTATGAACTTCCCATATTGCTTCTTTCAAGTCTGGCTTGGGACTCCTCAGACTTCTCTTCCTTCCCAGCATTCTCTTAGTCTGGTTCTCCAGTCTAACCTTATCCTGCCTAGCCATTGGCAATCAGCTCTTTATTAACCAATGACAGTAACAAATATTTACAGTGTACAAAGATTGTTCCACAGCAACTACATGTAACTTGGAGTTTGCTGTGACTTAGGGTATTTGAGTGTTCTTCAAAGGCCCATATATTTGAAGTTTGGTTCCCAGATCAATGCTATTAGGAACCGGTGAAAACTTTGAATTGTGGCCTTGTTGGAGATTTGGGGTCACCAAAGGACTACCTTTGATGTGAGACCCTAGATTTCCTCTTTTTTTCTTTTCACCTCCTAGCTTTAGGGGAAGAAATTTTGCTCTGCCACACTCTCCCCTCTACAGTCCAAAACAACAGGGCCTTATGATTGTGGACTAAAACTTCTAAAACTGTGAGCCAGTAAACTATCTCTCCAAGCTGATAAGCTCAAGGATTTGTTGTAGGAATGGAAAGTTGGATAACCTAGAGGTTGACACAGCCTCAACTTTTATGTATACCTATAGTCTCTTGCACTGGGACCAGCACACAGCACACATCCAGAAAAAGGTTTGATAAATTAATTAGCATTCACATGCAAGGATATGAACCTGCACAAGAGTTTGGTTATGGCTCTTCTTAGGGAATTTCCTGCTTTGGTCTTACAGATCAGTGAGAACGCTTAGTGTTCCCTGATCATCTCCTAAGCTCAGGCTCTCCTACCAGTTAACACAGGACATCTCTGCTTCAGCTGCTATTACTACCAGGTAGATACATTATAGTCTCGTTTCTTGCTTAACTCAATGGAGACCTAGAGATGGCAAGTGACTGACCCTGAGCCAGATGTTGGAAAGGACAACAGTAGGGATGGGCAGAGGAGAGGGCAAAATCAGGAAGTTACTGGGCGTGAAGAATCAGGGGATTTCACTTCAAAGAGGAGGGGCAGGGGAAGGCTGAGGCCGTGGTGAGTGGAAAGATAGTGCTGGGCGTCACTCATTTATTCAGGGTTGTGGGGATAGCTCACTTGGTAGAGAGCTTGCCTGGCATGTATGAAGCCCTAGGTTCAAGCTCCAGCACCAAATAAAACCTGGCATGGTGGAATATACCTGCTGTCCCGACACTTGGGAGATGGAGGCAGGAAACCAGAGAAGGTCAAGGTCATCTTTGGTTACACGGGAGTCTCCAGTCAAGATACTGTCTTGGGGATTAAACTCCGGCTGTCAGTCTATCTTGCCTGCCTGAAAAAAGGTTTTCTATTTTTGCTGTTTGTTTGCTACAGCTGTGAAATGTGCTAGCAGAACTGACATGTTGAGCACTTTATTCTCTTGAATTTTAAGCGTAATTAGACACCCACAGCTCTCCAATCAGTGCTCCATGCTGCCACCTAAGGGAACTTTGTAAAACTGCATGCCAGATTCCCCTCAAAGTTGCTTGTTAACTTTTCAAGGCATTTAAAACAAATTTCCTCATCTTCCCCATCTTCCACCAGCCACAGGAGCCATCATATGATTCCTCCAGCTTCTGCCTCTGCACCCATACCTGTTGTTTCCACCACGCAGAGTACCTGACCCCTCCTCCAACCACTCTTCCTCATTCAAACAACACCCTCAAGAAAATGCATTGTTTTCCTGGTAAAGATGCTTGCTTATACCTCAACATTATGAAGTCCTGCTGACCACGCATCTTTATTCCTCCAGCAAACCATGACCTCCAATGTGTGATTCCAAGCCCATCTCCTTGGGGTTATCCTTCTTTGGACATGGTTCCTTCATGGTATCACAATCATGCTGTCATAGGCTTCATTCTCCCTCTCTAGACTATGATGAGAGATCACTATATAGCCCAGGCTCATGGCAATGCTCCTGCCTCAGGCTGTGAGTCATGAGATTACAGGTGCGCACCACCACTCCCAGTTCGGTCCCCTCTGTTACTCATCTGTCGTATGGTGGGTGCAGTGGGTGTTCTCTGAGCACAAACGAGTCTGCCCGTTGGGAGAAGGAGCTTAGTGGTTGTCTTACTTACTCTTCTATTGCTGTGATAAAACACTGTGACCAAAAGGAATTTAGAGAGGAAGGGGTTTATTTCATCTTACAACTTGTAGTCCATCATCCAGGGAAGTCAGGGCGGGAACAGATGCAGAGACCACGGAGGAACGCTGCTTACTGGCTTTCTCGCTAAAGCTTGCATTCTTATAGACCCCAGGACCACCTGCCCAGGGGTGGCACCACCTTCAATGGGCTGGGCCCTCCCACGCCAATCACTAATTAAGAAAATTCATCACAGGTTTGCCTGTAGACCAATTTGACAGAAGCATTTCTCAAGTGAGCCTCCCTCTTCTAAAATGATTCCAGCCGGGCAGTGGTGGCGCACACTTCTAATCCCAGCACTCAGGAGGCAGAGGCAGGAGGATCTCTGAGTTCGAGGCCAGCCTGGTCTATGGAGTGAGTTCCAGGACAGCCAGGACTACAGAGAGAATCCCTGTCTCGAAAAACCAAAAATAAATACATACATAAATAAATAATAAATAAATAAATAGACATAAATAAATAAATAAATAAATAACAAATAAATAAAATGATTCCAACTTGTGCCAAGCTGTTATAAAACTAGCCAGCACAGTGGTAGAGCACTTCTCTAGTAGGCAGGAGGTTTGGTTCATCCCCAGCTTTGAATACCTGCGCATGCGCGCGCGCACGCGCGCACACACACACACACACACTCTGCATCATTTACTGTTCTAGAAGAAAACTTTCATTTATGAATAATGCAGGCAAGCCTTGCATTCGTGAAAGAGTCTAACAATAAGCTAATTAAAACAAAACAAAACCCTTAAGCTGTTGTACAGCCTGTAGTTTCTCAGGAGCCTGAAATGGGAGAATTTCTTGAGCACAGGAGTTCAAGACTAGCCTAGGCAACGTAGCAAGAGCCTGCCTCAGAAATAAACAAATAAAATGATAAAAATCAAACAAACAAGCTGGGCGTGGTAGTGTACACCTGTAATCTCAGCACTTGGAAGACTCGGGCAGGAGGATTTGGAGTTCCGGGGCAGTCTAGGATAAGTATCAAGTTCAAGGTTAATAGGGGTAATATAACAAAACACTGTCTAAAGAAAACAAACGAAAAAGGAAAGAGAAAACAAGACGGGAGAGCTAGGGAACAACTCAGCAGGCCCAGGTTGTTGACTGTCTCCTTTGTGCGCTGTGGCCTGGCCCTGCAGACTGCCAGGACTTCCCGCTCTGCTCCGTTCATTACCTGTTCCCCCTTAGAAGGCTCTGGCATGGGATGGGAGGGAAGGAAGAGAAAGAGGATGGGTTTTCCTTCCTAGGACTTCTTTTGTGAAGATATACCTACCAGGCTGCTCTCTTCTGAGCGTCTGAGTTCTGGAGAGGAGGGAGCTGGGCAGCAGGGAGAATAAAACAGAGGAGGGGAGAGTCAGGGAAGGAGGGGAGCAACCCCAGAAGCACCTCCCGGGCAATGGCAAGGATTTCTCAGAGCCTTTGAAGGCTAAACATCCCGAAAACGTCCAAGTTGTGCATCTCGAGAAGACTGGCATTATTTCTGCAGCCAGGAACTGCAGGGTTGAGGCTGAGCGAAAGCAAAGAACAATGGAGCAACAGGAACCTGACCACAGCTGCCTGCTTCCTGAGGCATCTAAGAGCAGAAAGAAGTCTTGCACAGACCGCTGGTCAGCTCTGCTGAGAACAGGTGCCCCCTCACAGACACTCACCAGAGAACAACCCAACAGCATCATGGGCTTCTGGAAATATGGCTAGTCAACCAAAGCTGCCCCGAATCTAAAGGAGAGAACAGTAGAAAGCTGAGAGATGGGGGTAACTTCTCAGGATTCTGCCCAGCCTTACTGAGCCTTCTTTAGGTACATTGTATTTTTTTTTTTTTTTTTTTTTTTTTTGGTGGGGCAGTGGAGTCAGAGTCTCACTATATAGTTCTGTCTGGCCTTGAACTCACAGAGATCAGCCTGTTTCTGCCTCTGGGATTAAAGGCATGCCCTGATGCAGGTTTGCCTAACATTCAGGAATGCTGCTGGATTTGGTTCCCTGGCTGGCAGGCTTGCGTTATAATTCTTGTACAAATTCTCAAAGCCCAATTCCTACTATAAAATGGAGAAGAAAAGAGGAAGAGGCAGAGGGAGGAAGAAAAAGGCAGCAGCGGGGAAGAAGAAGAAAAGGATTGGGGTGGAGAAGGGTCCAGGGGTGACGATTTAATTCAAATAATAAGGATGTAGGATGGGGATCTAGCTCGATGATAGAGTGCTTCCCTGGTTTACCAAGGCACTGAGTTCAAGCCCTAGCATTGCAAAAACATCAACAAAAACCTCAGGAAGCAACAAAAGCGTGGGGCTGGAAGGATGGCCCCGTGGGAAGAGTGTTTACAAGCATGAGGACTGAGTTCCCGCTGTCAGCTACCATCTATGAGCTTCATTGGCTTTAGGGAAAATGGGTTCTAGATACATCTAGTTATCAATTCCCTCTCTGTGGTTGGTTTGATTGCTTGATTTTTGTCCCCCATCCTCCTTTCTCTCCTTTTTTTTTGGGGGGGGGGGACTTTGCATGTGTATGAATAATCTAGACAGCCCTGTTTATTTGTTTTTGCAATGAGGTTTTCTTTTTTTCCAAGACAGGGTTTCTCCGTGTAGCCCTGGCTGTCCTGGAACTACATCTGGAGACCAGGCTGGCCTGGAACTTGGAGATCCACCTGCCTCTGCTTCCCAAGTACTGGGATAATCCCCAGTAAGATGGGGAGTGGGGAGATGGGCAGGTGTCTTCTATAGACCAAGCTAGCCTGGAACCTTCCCTATAGCTGAGCCTGACCTGTCTCCACTTTAAAGTGCTGGCACTTATAGACACTGGCCACCACACCCAGTTCCCTCTGTGACTTTCTTTAAAAATGAGCCCCAGATAACCAGTGTAAGAGCCCCCGCAGAAAGAGAACCTCCTTTTTCTCCTAGTAGTTCCATCAAAACTCCCACAGGAAGGCAGCTATGGTCACCACTGTATCACTTATGCAACTTGCCAGGGCTGTTACACAGAGAAACCCTGTCTCAAAAAACCAAAAAATAAAACAAACAAACAAACAAAAACTTCCACAGGATTTTCATTGACCTAGCCTGGGGTAGGGTCAGCCTCGCCGAACTTAACAGTTGAGAGTAAGGATCCAGCAGCCCCCCAAAGGACAGTTGACACAGAATTGAAAGTAGAAAGGAGACTAAATGCTGGGCTTGCTTGCTGAGCTTACAGAACCCTCACAAGTCCACTATCACTGGGGTGACCATGGAATTCAATGTAGGATGGCCCCCTCCCACACCTAACCAGTCTGGAATCTTTTAAGAATAAAAGAGGGCACTTTAAATAGTTATGTCAGAGCAACAGGTGTATTCATGACTTTTCTTGTTGCGGCGTCAAAGTAACTGACAAACCATTTGAGGGAAGAGGGTGTAGCTTGGCTCGATTGTGGCAGGGAGGGCGCAGCCGTCGCACACAGGCAGCAGGCCGCATTGCCTCTGAGGGAGCTGAATGCTGTTACTCCTGACTTTCTCCCTCGTATCCGGTCCTGGACCCTGACCCAAGAGCCAGTGTTATCCACATTGAGAGTCAAATCTCTTCAGAAATACCTTTCCAGAAACACTCAGAGGTAGGTTTCCATGGTGATTCAGGCAAGTTGACCAGCAATACTGACCACTACAACAGGGTTAGAGCAAGACCCTCCTAGGAAACTAACATTGCTTTAACTGCAGCAGACAAGAGCCCAGGCCATGGAGAGCCACGCCATCTGAGCCCTGGGCCCTACCAATTGAATCCGGCTGGCTCTCTGGGCACAGATCGGTGAAGGTACTCAGGGCTCATCTCTTGGCTGCACTGGAGGGTGACAGGGTGGGATGAGGACATGTTGAGAGATAAGTTGCACATTTCCACACCTACCCAAACTCCGCTCTTCCCATACTTTTTCCTCCCGCCTTCCACTACTATGTCTGTTCATACTGTGCGTCCCACCTAGGTCAGCAATACCTCTTCTAAGTTCCTCACATTCATCCAAAGCTCCCCAGAGTCCCTATGTCACCTGCCTCAGCCTTCTCTGGTTTCTGTAGCATCCCTGGGCTCTGCTAAGGCTTTCTTTGGGGGTATGGTTCCTTTCTTTCCTGTGGGGTAAGGGATTTTTGTAGGGTCTAGTTTGTTTCCTGGCTTCTGCTACCTATCCCTCAGCAGTACTGACCAAAGGCCCCCAGCTGTTGACTCTGCCAGTCTGACTCCCAAGCTGTCTGCCTCCCTTGAACCCAGAGCCCGCTCCCCTCCCAACGTGCTCTTGGTATCAGTCACTCAGAAAGTCAATGAGCTTCTCACGCAAAGGCATATAAACTTTGACCTCGGATTGGGTGTTAAACTCTGTGCCAAGGTCTCCAAACCTTCTGCCTGTCAATTAGTGAGGGATTAGAGAGGCCCCATTCCTCCCAGTGTGGCTGTTAGCCCAGACAAGCCTTGGTGGTAGTGAATGTAAAGACCCCCATTACCCCAGTGCACAGGGTCTGGGCAGATGAAGGTCTTGGCTTAGAGCCTGAGCTTGTCGCCCTGGGGCTCCCCTTAGCAGGAAGAGCCATTGCCTGGAAGCAAGATGCCAGAAAGTTAGGTTCTGATGTCATCTGCCTCAGGTCACTGGGCCTGTTCTTTCTGGCATCAGTTTCTCCAGCTGAGAAGTAAAAGAAGGACTGGTTTTTATTAGCTAATAAAGAGTTTGGAGTCAAGAGTCTGGTAGAGGTCATGAGCCAAGCAGTGGGGCTTCCTGTGTTCCTGGCTGTCTGGAACTAGGCCTTCCAGCCATGAGGAGCAGGCTTCCACAACACTCTGGAGCTAAGGTATCGGTGGGGACAACAGAAATAAGAGGAAGAGAGTGACTGTAGAGCGGGCAGAGGGATCTAGAAGTGTCTTGCTCCTGCTTCCTGGCCAGGATGTATTTCTACACAAGCCCTTTCAGTTCTCTGGTTCTTGGTCCAAAGTGGGTACTATGAAATTTCTTAGGCTGAGTCAGAGATGCAGTGAGTGGAGTGCCTGGAAAGACGCTGAGACGACCCACTCTGCCTAGTGTCCCCTGCTTGTCCTGTTGCCCAATGTATCCTCCCTTTCTTTTTTATTTTATTTTATCTTTTGGTTTTTCGAGGACAGCGTTTCTCTGTAGCTTTGCGCCTTTCCTGGAACTCACTCGGTAGCCCAGGCTGGCCTCAAACTCACAGAGATCCGCCTGCCTCTGCCTCCTGAGTGCTGGGACAAAAGGCGTGCGCCACCCCGCCCGGCTATATCCCCCCTTTCTTTTCTCTCTTTGTTGCTGTTCCTCCTTTTTATTTTTTCCAGTCTTGCTATGTCTGTTATGTCTGTACTCCTGGCTGGCCTAACGTTACTATGTAGCCCAGGCCAACCCTGAACTCATGAAAATCCTCTCGCTTCAGCTTCCCAAGTATTAGGGTTAAAGGTGTGTACTACCATGCCCAGCGCTCGTTGCCTAACTTTTATCATTGCACACTTGGGGTTCAATACCCTGCTGCCATGTACCCGTTTGATCATGCAGTTTTGGCAATCACGTCTACCTCACAAAGACTTGTATGTCTGATTAATTTTCCACATGTGGATTTTCTGCATTAGGGTATAGAGGAAGAACAGGCAGATTGGATGAGGGTCACAGCTATGGGGTCAGATGTCCTGAGGATGGCTATGGGGAAGTTCTGGAGCTGACATCAGGTGGAATCTAACTTGCTGTGGAAAGGATGCAGAAAGGGATCCAGGGGGAAGCCTTGTTTCATTTAAGACTCAGAATTGGGACTACTAGAAGCCTCCATGGGCAGACCTGGCAGATTCTGCAAGAGATTCTGGTTTCTATCTTCAGATCCTTGAAGGATTTAAGCAAAAGTGAC
>CABHPQ010159509.1:0-12143 GCA_902168405.1 Peromyscus aztecus
TACCTATCCATAAATCCAGCCCTACAGAAAGAACTAGAAGGAAAAATCCAAACTAAGGAAGTCAGATACACCCACAAAAACACAGGCAATAGATAACCCCAAAGAGGAGAAATAGACACACTCTACTACCAAAAGATAACAGGAATTAACAGTCACTGGTCATTAATAACCCTTAATATCAAGGGACTAGATTTACCTATAAAAACACACAGGATAACAGAATGGATATGAAATCAGGACCCATCCTTCTGCTGCATACAAGAAACACACCTCAACTTAAAGACAGACACTAACTCAGAGAAAAAGTCTGGGAAAAGACTTTCCAATCGAATGGACTTAGGGAGGAAGCTGGTGTAGCTATCCTAATATGTAACAAAATAGACTTCAAACTAAAATCAATCAAAAGAAATAGGGAAGGGCATTACATACTCATCACAGGAAAGATCCACCAAGATGAAGTTTCAATTCTGAATATTTATGCCCCAAATACAAGAGCACCAAAATGTGTAAAAGAAACTTTAATAAATATGGTGATATTTTATTTGTGCTGAAATGTGATTTTATTGATATATTAATGGAAATGGAGGGTGGGCCAGGGAGAGGGGGACGGGGCAGGAGGAGGGAGAAAGGGAGAATCTATGGCTGATATGTAAAGTTGAATTATATTGTAAAATAAAATAAAATAAATTAAAAAAAATAATGTTGCTTGGGGATCAGAGCTAAGAGCAAGCCATTAAGCAGAAATCTGGTAGTGGTAGCACATGCCCTTAATCCAAAACATGGCAGGCAAAATCACTGTGTTCAAGGACATAGCCAGCATGGTGACACACGTCTTTAATCCCAGTACCAACCATAGAGACCTGGAGGTCTGTATGACAGGCAATGACGAAGAAGTCATGTGGTTGGGTTTAGAACTAATAAGAAGGCAGAACAGAAAGTCAATAAAAAGACAGGACACAGGAAAAGTTCTCTCAGGGGAAGTGACATCAGCGCGTGCTAAGATAAGGTGGTCTTAGCTCTTGGCTATTGCTCAATCTCTGAGCTTTTAACTCTTTATTTGGCTCTGTATTTCTTATTTAATAAGACCATTTAGAATTACAGCTACATTTGGCACCCATGTGGCAAGAATTCATTAAAAACTGTTGGTGGTTATAGGCCCGGCTCAGCCCAGCTGGGTCCAGTTTGGCCCCGACTCAGCCAGAGTTTACAGGCCCTAGGCCTGGCCAAAGTTACCTGTCTGGTTGCACTCAGTCAGAGCTGCACTTGATCATAGCTGCAGCTGAAGCTGCTTGAGGCCGATCACCAACTCATGTGGTCAGAGCTTAAGGAAGTCTCAGCTCAGGCTTTAATAGGCTCAAGCGGGAGCACGTGACTGGATTTCACCTGTTAGCCAGAATGTGTGGCTACCCCTTCCTTCCTTCCTTCCTTCCTTCCTTCCTTCCTTCCTTCCTTCCTTCCTTCCTTTCTTTCTTTCTTTCTTTCTTTCTTTCTTTCTTTCTTTCTTTCTTTCTTTCTTTTTCTCTCTTTCTTTTTTTCCTTCTCTCTTGCTCTTTGGATTCCCATCTCAGACACTAGGTACCTGTTTTGAAATTCCCTCAGATTTCTACTATGCTACACCAACTTGGTAAGTCAATTAAGATATCAGATATTTTAAAAGGAAAAACTACTTAAAAGAGAAAATTTTTTCCACATTAAAAAAATGGGTATTATTTGTACATCAGAAGGAAATTGGTCTTTGTTTGATAACACTTTAGGCAGTCTGAAAATGGAACAATTATATGAGAAGAATAATGTTGATGGGATATACATTACACCAATTATGCATATTATTACTTTCCTTATCCTTATTTTACTATTTAAAAAGATAGTCAATTTAAGTGCCAGGATAAAAGCTTTAGAAAAACCTGTTAAAATGAATTATAGAGAAATTCAGACTCAGACAGAAGAATTTAACGGTGAAATTATTACAGGATTGGATTATAAGGTTATAGAAAGAAAGCCTGTTTTCAAACAATCAAACTTAATTTATGCAGTAACCATACAACAGCTACCTGATCAAGTGAATGCACAAAATAATTGACTCCCATTGAAATGTTAGATTTAAGAAGGTTTAAGGAGGCAATAGTATCTTATGGCATGCATTCCCCATTTGTAAAGCAAATGTTAAACTCCTGGTCAACTTGTAATAAGATTATTCCACAGGACTGGAAAGAGCTGGTAAATGCTGTCCTGGAACCCGGGGCACAGCTGCAGTGGAAAATGTGGTTCAGAGATGAAGCTAAAACCATAAAAAGTCAGTGGAGGGCTAGAGGTGTGGGAATCTCCCAGGATCAGCTTGTTGGAGAAGGCCAATATGCTGCAATACAAAGACAATGTTGATATGATAACCAAACCCTAATTCAATGTCAAATGGCAGCCTTGAATGCATGGGACAGAATTGAGGAAGCAAGAAAGAAAACTGAGTCATTCACAAAAGTTATACAGGGCCCAAAAGAATCCTTCATGGATTTCTTACAAAGACTGACTTCAGCAGTAAATAGAAAGGTCTGGAATTCAGAAGTTACCAGATAATAATTGAATCTTTGGCTTTTGAGAACTCGAATGCAGCATGCAAAAGAATAATCAGTCGTTAAAGGCAAGAGCTGTACCCTTGGAAGATTGGATTAGAGACACGTTTAATGTTGAGTCTCATGGCCATGATGATATGTGGATAGGAGAAACAATTTCAAGAGGTTTGAGGAATGTCAGATGTTTTGGATGTGCAAAGCAAGGACATTTGAAAAGGGACTGTAAACAGGGCATTTCTAGAAACAATGTTTCTCCAAGGAACAATGGCAACAGAATGCCCCTTCCTTTTGGAATATGCAGAAAGTGTGGTAAAGGTAAACATTGGACCAAAGAATGTAGATCAACAAGGGACAGACAAGGTAATCCTTTGCCTCAGTCTTTAGTAAACTCTCAGAAGGGCCTCAGGCAGACCCCCACAGCAAATCCAGTTCAGACCTTCCCTGCAGTCATAGAAGAAACCTAACTCAGAGCAATTAAATAACCAAATGTCTACTGAAATAAACCAGGCTGCTTGGGGTGATGGAACAGCTGAGACAGAGAGATCAGAAAATTCAGGAGAAACCATAAAGAAAATTTTTTGGCAAACTTCTATAAATGAACAAATACCAAAATTAACAATAAGAATAAATGATGATCCCACGAAGTGATGACAGAAAGCAGAAAGGCATATAAGGCATGAAGACCAGGAACTAGCCTGGTTAAGCTTCAGGCTTTCAAGAAGCACAGTTCAGCTGAGATGCATTTGGATGAGGACCCAGAAGCTTCCAGTCTGAGGAAACAGGATCAGCTGAGGAATTGGCAAGGTGAGGTAGCTGTGGCTTGTTCTGCTTCTCTGATCTTCCAGCTTTCACCCCAATACCTGGCTCTGGGTTTGTTTTTATTAATAAGAACTTTTAAGATTCATGCTACAGCATAATGCTCTATTAACTTTGAATTTTCTCAATGCTAATGAGAAGGGAACAACAGCTGCAAAGAGACACTGGATAAAGGAAAAAACTACAGAATTAAATCAGCCCATATACTTTAAGGACGTGCTGATCTCAGAATGGAAACCAGGATATGTGTTACGTTGGGGATGAGGTTTTGCTTTTGTTTCTATAGGAGAAGATAAGCTGTGGATACCATCAAAATTGATAAAGGTTTGATTTGAGCAAGAGAGACCTCTTAATTATAAGAGGTTTATCAACCAGTGTGACCATCCAATTAAATTAACTTATACCATTAATACATGCCTTTTCAATTAATTAGATACAACTTGCCAAAAGGGAACCTCTCCAAAGTTAGTTTTGAAGAAAGGTTTTTGTTTTTGGCTTTTAGGAGAATGAAGGCTAAGGAAACTCAAGAACCCTAGACAAATGAGACATCTGAAGAAAAAGGACAAATCCTCTAAAAATAAAAATCCCAAGAAAAAGAGTAAATGGCCTATTGGTCTATCACCTATAAAATTTCATAAGTCTTCCTAAATGTTTGTTTCTGCTCTTCTCTAAAGACATTTAACATTGTTGGTCATCTTGTAGTCCCAGTTCAATTAAAAATTAAAGCTGGCTTTGGAGTTGGAGAATGGCTCTCTCCTTCTTTAAACCCAAGCATGTTGTTAGAAGGAAAATACAAACTCCCTGTACCATTCCAGAAGAAAGAGCCATCTTCTGATATGGGACAGGAGGAAACAAACAAACAAACAAACAAACAAAAATTTAAGGGACTATTCTATTTCTATTAATCTCAATTCTTTCATTCTTTTCTGATTCTTTAAATTTTTCTGAAAGTATGAATTTTATATCAATTTATAAGATTAATATATATTTTAAACTTTGTTAAAATATTAATGGTCATACAGAGTACTAACTAATTCTAGAAAAAAGGCTTCAATTAGCTGTCTATGCATGTCTTTGTGTTCGAGTCTTTATCAATGTTCTGCAGGAAATCATGGCCAGGCCTAACATCAAATTTGAAGTCTCCAGGAAGAAGATGGGGCCCTACAACAACAACAAGTATTCTACGTAGACACTAATAACATCACTAAGCTGACAAACATCATCTACAGATCAGATTTGGACTACAAACTACTAAGAGCAATTTTGAGAGGGCTAGCTGAGATGATCCAGTTTCAAAGACTACTTGAATAAGGACTTGAGATAAGCCCTGCACTTGGGCATTATGCACAGACTGGACAACAAAGGATATAGCTACCTTTCTTAGAATTTGACAATTAACCCCAAATTTTTCTTTTCAGAATAAAGATACCTTCACCCATATCCAGCCGGAAGCAATTTTAAGAATACGATGTCCACATTCCCAAAGAGGTGGTGTGGGGCGGGTGGTTTTTTGGTCTTTTAATGGGCTTTGTGTCTGGGATAATTTTCGTTGTTTTGGAGGGTTGGCTAGAAGTTGTTGTTAAGGGTTAGGAAAAGGGCTAAGCAAAGGAGATTAGATTTAAGGTTCTTGTTAAAAAAAAAAAAGGATATATGGAAATGATGGAATAGAGGGTAGATTATTGAATCTACTCAGAAAAATGAAGAGAAGATATAGATACGATATAGATAAAAAGATGTATTTTTGAATCTACTTTTAAAAGACAATTACTAGTTTTAAATACTTTACATTGGATTGGACTTTAGTATATTGTATACAAATTATATATATTGAGATTGATATTTTTAGAAAATGCTATACTTACATTTCTAATCTTGTTCAAGATATTGTACTTATACTGTTCAGTTAACAATATAATGCAATTTGCTGATCCTTGAATGTTATTAGTACCAACTCTTAGGATATAAAGGAATGAAAGTTTTTAGTTAGACATTACAATCGAACTTATAGTCATATTAGATAAGTTTTCAAATCCAGCAGATATATTTTAGATAGACGAGTCATCTTCAAACCCTTCAGAGATCTGCAGAATATGGCATTTAAAATGTTTTAATGACTTAGAAATTTTTTCTTTTTTTATGACTATGAGACATGTCAGCTCCTGGCAGTACCAATCTACTTCAGAGAAAATATGGGCATTGAAGAAACTGCATATGGAGTTAACTTTCATTGTGGCAAAAGTTAGCCACTGGACAACAAAGTATCCTCAAATTGACTGCTGACAAACAGGACAAAATGGACAGACAGGAAATGAAACACAGGACTACGGATTCTTGCCAAGACAAGTGTGGTTGTGGCTTTAACAAAAGGCATCTTCTGAGGCCAAGACAATATGGCACCATCCCTGAAGTGGCCTTTACAATCCAGAAAAGGTACAGTGCCCCTTTCTTTGAAGGCAGCTGAACTGGCAGTGGACCGATGGCTTCTGATGTGCAGTGCAACAGCAACTGAAACAGTTATTCTTGAAGAGTACCTAAGCTGACAGAGTCTAACCTCTCAATGGTAGACTGGCATTTAATAGAGGGATGCGGAGAAGGATGGGATACCAAGATGAAGCCACACACACAAGCCAAGAACAATGTACAGCTGAATTCAAAAAACATCTACAATTTCCAGAATTTAAAATCCTGAATCATGACAGGACACTAGTGGAATTCAGGTGTTTCTGGTACATGGACTACTTTCACCAAATGTGAGGTCGAACTGTTGGCCTTGTGTACATTCTACTTCACAAATGAGTCTGTCAGATACACTAAGCCTATAGGCTGAAGATGATCCCCCAACACTGCAGAGGAACCTTGGGTGACTGTCTAGGCAGTTGGCTGTTTCTGTCAACTCACAATTTTTTGGAAGCTGCTTGCATACACTTCCTGTTTTTATTTTTTTAGGTAATATTATTTCCTTCTTGTATCTCGGAAGGAGTTGAAGATTAGATAGTTATGATTATAGTTATAGTTAGTTAAAGATTAGATAGTTATGGTTATAGTTTTCCTTGTTAAGAATTTTAGAAAAGAAACTCACTAAAGAGGTGTAAGTGTATAAATTTGAAAGACATTATAAGATAGTTCTGTTAGTAATATAAGTTAGGATAGAAAGTGAATCAGGTACATTTTGGACTTATCAAAAGAGGATAGAGAATGGAATTATTTACTCTGAATTTGTGAAATGAAAATGGACTAGACATTGTTTAGGTATTTATTGCTTGTATATATTATATATAGTTACTGTACTTATTGTATATAGTTTTTCTTATATTAGTTATAACTTTTTTCCTTTTTTATTAGGATAGAAGCGGGAAATATGATATTTTATTTGTGCTGAAATTGATTTTATTTATATGTTAATAAAGTTGCCTGGGTATCAGAGCTAAGAGCAAGCCATTAAGCAGAAGTCTGGTAGTGGTAGCACATGCCCTTAATCTGATCACATGGCAGGCAAAATCTCTGTGTGTTCAAGGACATAACCAGCATCGTGACACACGTCTTTAATCTCAGTACCAACCTTAGAGACCTGGAGGTCTGTATGACAGGCAATGACGAAGTCATTTAGTTGGGTTTAGAACTAATGAGAAGGCAGAACAGAAAGTCAATAAAAAGACAGGACACAGGAAGAAGATCCCTCTCTCAGGGGAAGGACAGCAGAGAGTGGTAAGATAAGGTGGTTTTAGCTCTTGGCTACTGCTCAGTCTTTGGGCTTTTAACTCTTTATTTGGCTCTGTGTTTCTTATTTAATAAGATCATTTAGAATTACATCAACAACTAGAGCTTAAATCACACATCAAACCCCACACATTAATAGTGGGAGACTTCAACACCACACTCTCACCACTGGATAGAACTGCCAGATCGAAACTTAACAGAGAAATAAGGGACCTAAAGGATGTTATGACTCAAATAGACTCAGTTTTTATCTACAGAACATTGCACCCTAACAAAAAAAATATACCTTCTTCTCAGCACCCCATGGAACCTTCTCTAAAATTGATCACATACTCTGTCACAAAGCAAATCTCAGCAGATACAAAAAAATTGGGAAAACTTTCTGTATTCTATCGGACCACCATGGATTAAAGTTAGATTTCAACAACAACAAAAATTACAGAAATCCTACAATCTCATGGAAACTGAATATTGCTCAACTGAATGCCAATGGGTCAAGGAAAAAAATAAAGAAAGAAATTAAAGACTTCCTATAATTCAATGAAAATGAATGTATGACATACCCAAAGTTATGGAACACTGTGAAAGCAGTGCTAAGAGGAAAATTCATACCACTAAATGCCCACATAAAGAAGTTGGAGAAATCTCACACTAGTAACTTAACAGCACACCTAAAGTTCTAGAACAAAAAGAAGCAGTCACCCAGGAGGAATAGAGGCCAGTAAATAATCAAATTGAGAACCAAAATCAATAAAATAGAAACAAAGAACAATACAAAGAATCAATGAAACAAAGAGCTGGTTCTTTGAGAAAATCAACAAGATAGACAAGCCCTTATCCAAACCAACCAAAAGGCAGAGAGAGGCATCTGAATTAACAAAATCAGAAATGAAAAGAGAGACATAACAAATGACATGGAGGAAATCCAGAGAGTCATCAGGCCATACTTCAAACACCTGTACTCTACAAAACTGGAAAATCTAAAATAAATGAAGAATTTTTTGATAGATACCACATACCAAAGTTAATTCAAGACCAGATAAACTATTTAAATAGACCAATAACCCCCAAAGAAATAGAAAAAGTCATTAAAAGTCTCCCAACCAAAAAAAAAAATGCCTTGGACAAGATGGTTTCAACACAGAATTCTACCAGATTTTCAAAGAATAGTTAATACCAATACTCTTCAAATTCTTCCACACAATAGAAACAGAAGGAATGTTACCTAACTCCTTTTATGAGGCTACTGTTACTCTGATTCCCAATCCAAATAAACATGCAACAAGGAAAGAGAATTATAGACCAATATCCCTCATGAACACTGATGCAAAAATACTCAATAAAATATTGGCAAATCAACTCCAAGAACACATCAAAAAATTATATATTTTGGAGATCAGCCCTTTGTCAGATGTGGGGTAGTCTCCATCCTCGAGATGAAAGGATGGTTCAACATATGAAAGTTTGTCAATGTAATACATCATATAAACAAACTGAAAGAAAAAAGCTACATGATTATTTCATTAGATGCCTAAAAGGCCTTTGACAAATTCCAACACCTCTTCATGATAAAGGTCTTGGAGATATCAGGGATACAAGGAATATACCTAAACACAATAAAGGCAATTTACTGCAAGCCAAAAGCCAACATTATATTAAGTGGAGAGAAATTAAAATGGATTCCACTAAAATCAGAAACGAGACAAGTCTGTCCACTCTCCCCATATTTATTCAATATAGTACTTGAAGTTCTAGCTAGAGCAATATAACAACAAAAGGAGATCATGGGGATACAAATTGAAAAGGAAGAAGTCAAACTTTCACTATTTGTAGATGATATGATAGTGTACATAAGTGACCCTAAAAACTCTACCAGGGAACTCCTACAGCTGACAAACACCTTCAGTATTTTGGCAGGATACAAGATTAACTAAAAAAAAAAATCAGTAGCCCTCCTATGTACAAATGATAAATGGGCTTAGAAAGAAGTCAGAGAAACATCACCCTTTAAAACAGCCACAAAATATAAAATACCTTGGGGTAATCTAAATTAGCAAGTGAAAGACCTGTATGACAAGAACTTTAAATTTCTGAAGAAAGAAATTGAAGAAGATATCAGAAAATGGAAAGATCTCCCATCCTCATGGACAGGTAGGATTAACATAATAAAAATGACAATTTACCAAAAGTAATCAACAGATTCAATGCAATCCCTATCAAAGTCCCAACACAATTATTCACATATCAGGAAAGAACAATACTAAACTATATTTGGAAAAACAGAAAACCCAGGATAGCCAAAAAATCTGCACAACAAAGCCACCCCTGGAGGCATCACCATTGGTGACATCAAGCTCTACTATAGAGCTATAGTAACAAAAACAGCTTGGTATTGGCATAAAAATCGACATGACGAACAATGGAATCAAATTGAAGACCCTGGCATTAACCCACACACCTATGAACACCTGATTTTTAACATAGAAGCCAAAAGTGTACAATGGAAAAAAGAAAGCATCTTCAACAAATGGTGCTGGCATAACCGGACATCAACATGTAGAAGATTGTAAATAGATCCATATCTGTCACCATGCACAAAACTCAAGTCTAAGTGGATCAAAGACCTCAATATAAACCCAGTTACACTGACCAATAGAAGAGAAAGTAGGAAATAGTCTTGAACGCATTGGCAAAGGAGATCATTTCCTAAATATAACACCAGTAGCACAGACACTGAGAACAATTAATAAATGGGACCTCCTGAAACTGAAAAGCTTCTGTAAGGCAAAAGACACAGCAAATAAGACAAAATGACAGCCTACAAAATGGGAAAAGATTTTCACCAACCCCACATTTAACAGAGGGCTGATCTCCAAAATATATAAAGAACTCAAGAAACTAGGTATCAAAATACTGAACAATCCAATTAAAAAAACGGGCTATAGAGCTAAACAGAGAATTCTCAAAGGAGGAATTTCAAAAGGCTGAAAGACATTTAAGGAATTGCTCAGCATCCTTAGTCATCAGAGAGATGCAAATTAAAATGACTCTGAGATACCATCTTCCAACTGTCTGAATGGGTATGATCAATAGCACTGCAGATAGCTTATGTTGGAGAGGATGTGGATCAAGGGGAACACTCCTCCACTGTTGGTGGGAGTGCAAAATTGTACAGCCACTTTGGAAATCAGTGTGGCAGCTTCTCAGAAAATTGGGAATCAATCTTCCTCAAGACCCAAGGATACCACTCTTGGGCATATACCCAAGGAATGCTCAATCATACCATAGGGACACATGCTCAACTATGTTCATAGCAGCACCATTCACAATAGCCAGAACCTGGAAACAACCTAGATGCCCCTCAACTGAAGAATGGATTAAGAAAATGTGGTACATATACACAATGGAGTAGTACTCAGCAGAGAAAAACAATGACATGAAATTTGCAGGCAAATGGATGGAACTAGAAAATGTCATCCTGAGTGAGGTAACCCAGACTCACTCATAAGTGTTTACTCACTCATAAGTGGATACTAGATGTAAAGAAAAGGATAACTTGACAACAACCCACAACTCCAGAGAAGCTAACAAGGAAGACCCAAAGAGGGACACATGCACTACCCTGGGAAGGGGACATAGATAAGATCTCCCTGAGTAAGCTGGGGATGAGGGGTGGACAATGGAGGGTAGGGGATAGGGTATGAGATAAGGGAATGGAATGGTTGAGCAGGAACAGGGATGGAGTGGGAAAGCAGTGAAGGAGATACCATGATAGAGGGAGGTATCATGGGGATAGACAAACCTGGTGCTAGGGAAGTTGCCCAGGAAACCCCAAAAATGACCCCAACTTGAACTACTAGAAATAGTGGAGAGGGTACCTGTACTGAACTGGCTTACCCCAGAGATCAGACTGGTGAATAACCTAACTCCAATGACTGATTGGAAACAGATGTAGATATCTACAACCAAACACCAGGCAGAGTCCAGAAGTCCAGTCAAAGAGAGAGAAGAGGGATTCTGTGAGCAAGTGCATCAGGATCATGATGGGGAAACCTGCAAAGATGACCAAATCAAACTAGTGGGAACTAATGAAGGTTGGATCAATGGCTGTGGAGCGTGCTTGGGACTGGACTAGGCCCTCTGTATGGTGAGACAGTTGTGTACCTTCATCTGCTTGGGGGCCCCCTAGCGGTAGGATTACAATCCATCTCTGGTGCATGAGTGGGCTTCTTGGAGCCCACTACCTATGATAGGACACCTTGTGCAGGCTTGAGGCAGAGGGAAGGGCTTGGACTTGCCTCTACTAGATGTGCCTCCCCATGGGAGGCCCTTGCCTTCTTGTGGTGAACATTGGGGAATAGGTTGGGAGTTGGAAGCTGGGGTGGCAGGAGAAGGGAAGAGGGAGTCTTTGATTGGTGTGTAAAATGAATGAAAAATTTTTCTTAATTAAAAGAAAAAAATGACCCTATGAAATTTGCGGAAAAATGGATGAAAGTAGAAAAAAAATCATTCTGAGTGAGAAAACTCAGACCCAGAGAGACAAACATGGTATGTACTCACTCATAAGTGGATATCATATGTAAAGTAAATGATAACCAGACTATAATCCACAGCCCCAGAGAGGCTAGATAACAAGGAGTGTCCAAAGAGGGATGCATGGATTTCCCTGGGAAGGGGAAATGAAAGACCTACTCAGGGTAAACCAGGGGTGAGTGTGGGGAGTGGGGGATGGGAACTTGAGGGAGCAGGTTGCTTAGGCTGGGTAAGGGAGGCAAGTTGGGAGCAGGATAGAGAGGCAGAGTAATGAAAGAGTCATCTTGATGGGGGAGCATTTCAGGGTTAGGGAGGAACTTGGAGCCAGGGAAACTCCCAGTAGTCCTCAAGGATGACCCCAGCTAAGACCCTAGCAATAATAGAGAGGGTTCCTGAACTGACAATCTACTGTAATCAGATTGGTGACTATCCTAATTGTCATCAGAGAGCATTCATCCAGTAACTGATGGAAGCAGATGCAGAAATCCACAGCCAAGCACTGGACTGAGC
>CABHPQ010159510.1:0-23793 GCA_902168405.1 Peromyscus aztecus
CCTCCCCCCGGCCCACCCCCCATTTCCATCTCCTCCAGGGCAAAGACTCCCCCGAGGATTGAGATCAACCTGGTGGACTCAGTCCAGGCAGGTCTAGTCCCCTCCTCCCAGACTGAGCCAAGCATCTCTGCTAAGCCCCAGGTTTCAAACAGCCAATTCATGCACTGAGCACAGGACCCGGTCCAACTGCCTGGATGCCTCCCAAACAGATCAAGCCAATCAACTGTCTCACCCATTCAGAGGGCCAGATCCAGTTGTGGGCCCCTCAGCCATTGGTTCATCGTTTATGTGTTTCCATTGGTTTGGCCACTCGTCCCTGTATTCCATCCATCCCTGGTCCCAACAACTCTTGCTCACATAAACCCTCCTCCTTCTCGCCAATTGGACTCCTGGAGCGCCACCACTAATTAAGGGCTTTTACCTTCAATATTTGTCTTCAAGAGAAAGAAATAATGTTAATCTCCATTTTCCACCATGCTACAACCTTTTCTCTAACTTTCTTGATCTTCTTGGAGGTCTCATCTGAAAATGGAGAAACTGTTTCTGAATCACATGTCCATGCCTCTGGATACAAAAGCATGGGTGCTTAGAAACTGGAATCATTCTGCAGAAATACCTTTTTACCATACGGAGGTAATCCCCTAAACACCCCATGTTCCTTCTAGTTCTGCAACTTTGTCAGACAGAGAGTACTCTGCAAAGAGAACATGCTTCTGGCCATGTTTCTTCCTTCATTCACGGCAATTCAGCACATGAAGTCAACCTGCAGTAGGGTAGGGGTCGGCCCCGCTGGCTCTCTGAAAGAATCTTTCAGCTTCATCAGTGTCCAAGAGGCTGACTTCATCACAAGAGTTGTATTCTGGAATCTTCATGAGCCACCTACTAAAAAAGGAAATGTCCTGGAAGGTTACATAACACAGGTTGCTAACTGAAGGGAGCTCCCAGCACTGTAAACAGAGCAAGGAGTAAGCAGCCTTCCAGGCCTCAGATATGACCCTGGAAACGAGCAAAGCAACTTCCAGAGGGGAGTGGGAACCAGAACAAAACCTTGCCTGTGTGAGCAAAGAGGCCAGTGACCCGAAAACCCAGACGTCCTGTGTGTTCTAGAGGTTTGTCCTGGGGAGAACAAATTCTACCCTTTTGAAATGTACAGTCCGTCAGAAGCAATGAGGGGATGTTAAGTAAGCAGTCACATGTTGCAACTTGAGATAAGCGCTAAGGTAAAGAAGAGTGCATTCTACGTGTATAAGAGGGAAATATGAGTTTCAACACTAGGTCAAAACACTGGATATAGTATATGTTGAATATTGTTCTTCAAACTATATGTGTGTGTGACAGAGGGGAGGGGGAGAGATAGAAGGAAGGAAGGAGGGAGGGAGGGAGGGAGAGAGAGAATGGTACTAAAATGTATTTTCTGCCATGAACTGCGGTGAAAACCTTTGAAAGCTACCATTAAAAACCAAATTAAGGTTTGGAATAGAGGTGCCACAGATTGTCTCTGAGGATGGGAGTTGTACAGAGAAAGGAAGGCTGTAAGCAAAAGATCTCATTTATTAACATTGTCTTCCAAGGGGCAAGGTGAGAAACACCTGTGAGCGTCAGCGATCTAGACTCAGGCAACGCGATGTACAAGTGCCATACACCCCACACCGCAACTGGAGCCCTTGAACGGGAATCAGGGGAAGAAAAGAGAAGGCTCAGAGGCTGATGAAAAAGTGGCACCACTTAGGATACCTGGGGACTGAGGAGATGAAACAAAGCACGCATCAGTCAGCCGATGATGGACTGTCAAGGTGCTGATCTGATCCTTCTTCACCGCATTTGAAACTCAGATTGGTGTCAGAGACCAGAACTAAAGTCTGAGCCCCAGGACGAGTCTTTCACCACACCAAGTCTTCCCGGATAAAGAAAACAACAGCAACTCAATGATCAGTGGGTTTGCAGGGTGGGTTGTAACGGGGTCAGGAATGTGCCCTGGTCATGCAGGGTCAGATGTGAACGGAGATGTATTTGTTACTCAGAAATGCAGACATGGGACTTCCCACCCTCTCAAACATTTTCTCTCCCATCTCAAAAGCTCTAGCTTCTTGCATTATTCCCCGGAACTGATTCCACCCCTGGAGGCTAAGCGGTATTGAGGATTTTTAAGCAGTTGTTCTAGTCTTGATGGTGCTGTAGGACAAAGGTTAGGACCGTTAGTTTGAAAACACATTTTTTTGTTCACAGCTAACACCAGAGAAGAACCAAGTCAACTCGTGCCTTTCTCACAGGAAGACAGAAAAGAGAATTTAGATCTTTTTTCAAGCTCCCAGGAGGAGAGAACTCTGCAAGATTGCCGGGAGCTGTAAGATTCTCTCGCTCCATCCAGAGAGGATGGAAACCACCTCTCCCCACAGTTAATGCTCTGCCCCGTCTGAGGGGAAACTAAATACATTCCGTCATTTGGAAAAACCACCTCAGCACATGGATGGGGTGTTAGTTACTCCTTGCTGTGACAAAACGCTTGACAACAAGCATTAAGGAAGGAGAGGTTCATTGTGGCTCTCGGCCTTCGGGGACACTGTCCGTCTCGGCAGGGACGGCAGGGCTGCAAGTCGGAGGCTGGATGGTCACACCGCACTGGCTGCCAAGCAGCAGAGAATGAATGGGAAGTTGGGCCAGGCTGGAAGACTTTAAGGACAACCCCAGTGACCCACTTTCTGCAGTGAGGCTCCACCTTTTGAAGGCTCCACGCTCTTCCCAAACAGCACCATCAACAGGAAATCAAGTACTCAAATACCTGAGCCCGAGAAGGTCACCTCACATCCAAACTACGATAGACAGCCACAACAAAAACTTTCATCAGCCAAAAAGTCTGTTTGTTGATTCCAATAACTGGTAATAGCAGATTGAGTTGTTAAAATCAGTTTTGTCTTAGCGAGGTCTGGGTTTGACCACAGTGCTGTGTCTTGAGTAGGATGCACGACTTCTGCCGCCCAGGGAGAATGAGAACATCTCTAACCTAAAGGCTGTTACAAGAGCTACACGATGTAATGCACATGCAGGACAGAAGAAGCCCTCAATAAACAAAGGAGTTTTTATGAAAGCAATAAACACACTGTCTCTGTTTCCCTTTGCTCTGACAAGAATATACCCCTGGTTTTTTAAACACACTGTCTCTATCTGTTTCCTTTTGCTATGACAAGAATATACCCCTGGTTTTTCAGTGTTTCCTAGTTTACATTTGTTTTCCTTATTAATGCAGACAAATGATAATGAAACTTTCCACAGTTGACCTTTTCACTTCTCAGTAAGACAGAAAATTTTCAAAAGGTCACAATTAAGAGCTGAGTATGGTATTCACCAGGAATTCCAGATCTTAGGAAAAGGATTATAAGTTTGTGAGTTCAAGGCCAACCTGGGCTACATTATGAGACTCTCTCTCAAGCAAGCAAGCAAACAAACAAACAAACAAACAAACTCAGCAATATATATTATTGACATGCAGGCATTCAACAACAAAAATCCTGGCATCCGGGAGGCGGAGGCAGAGGCAGAGGCAGAAGGTTCTTGAGTTTAAGGCTAGTCTGGGCCATATTCCAAGACCTTATCTCAAAAGGAAGCAGAGGAGGAAGAGGAGGAAGAAGAGGAAGAAAAAGAAACAAACTAGAGTTAAACTATCATTTTCAGGAGGCCTGCGTCCCAGTTTCTTCTCAGAGACTGTGTGGAGGCTGGTAACCATCTTTCTGTGAAGATCTAACAGGATAAGGATTTACACTAGAACAGACGTTGCTCCAGACAAGCTTTGGAGATCAGCAAATGCTGCTCCATGTGGAGACACTGAGCTAGAGCAGTGAGGTGCACAGCCTTTCAAAGCCCTGCAGGCTCTCCACGTCCAGGGGCAAAAGACAATGTGAGTCATCAGAGCTATTCGCTGAGAAGACACAGGCCACCCATTTCTGTGGAGGAGCGGGCATTCTTTAACTTATACACAGACACAGACACACAGACACAGACACACACACACACACACACACACACACACACGAGAGAGAGAGAGAGAGAGAGAGAGAGAGACAGAGAGAGAGACAGAGAGAGAGAGAGACAGAGAGAGAGACAGAGAGAGAGAGAGACAGAGACAGACAGACAGAGACAGAGAGAGAGACAGAGACAGAGACAGAGAGACAGAAAGAGAGACAGACAGAGAGAGACAGAGACAGAGATAGAGACACAGAGAGAGACAGAGACACAGAGAGATACAGACATAGAGACAGGATAGAGACAGAGAAAACCTTCCTTGAATGTAAAATAAAAGTTTGCTAATTTCTTTCTCTCATGTGAGAATTTAATGGTTTAAACTCAACTTCCTCAACTTTAAATAACATATGTTAAAAACTTCTATGGCAAAGCCGGGTAGTGGTGGCACATGCCTTTAATCCTAGAACTCTGACGGCAGAGGCAGGTGGATCTCTGTGAGTTCGAGGCCAGCCTAGTCTACAAAGTGAGTTCCAAGACAGCCAAGGCTATGCAGAGAAACCCTGTCTTGAAAAAAAGCAACCAAACAACCAAACAACTATACACATACATACACACACACACACATACACACACACACATACACACACACACACACACACACACACACACACACACACAAACCCCACTAAGAAACTTAGACATGGTAAATAACTTCCACATAGTCTCATACAATCCTCACAGAATATTGTCTTTCTGGTTAACAGATAAGGAACATCACCTGACATTACCTCATGTGTGGATTTATTACTGGGGACATGTCATCATGTGAGCAGAAGATCTGTGGAAGCAGGAGCTTTCACACCAAAGTCTAATGTGGTGTCTGGCATACATCTTGTACTCCGGAACTATTCTCACATGAATGAATGAAATGACTAAGAACATCATAAAGACACCAGGCTTAAATGCAAGCAGTATGCAGCTTGGGTTATAAAGAAAAAATTGTACAAATCAGTGATTTTTTTCTAAATGTTTTTTTGTTAGTTCTTGGAGAATTTCACACAATGTGTTTTGATCATATTCCCCTTCTACAACGGATCCACCCTCTTTCACTTCCCACTCAACTTTGTGTCCTTTTGGTTTTTTTTTAATAACCTACCAAGCCAAATTGTACAGCCCATATATTCCTGGATGTGTGACAGAGGCTACACACTTAAGGAAAACTGGCTCTTCCTCTCCCAGAACCGATCTATTGCCGATAGCTCCTCAGCTAGGGATGGAACTTGGTGCAGACTTCCCCTCACCATGCTGCTCTGTTTTGTTTTTTTCCTGCCTGGAGCTTGAACAGGTCTTGGGTGTGCTGTCATAACTGCTGTGAGTTCATCCGTGCGGATGCTCCGCTGTGCCCTGAAGACACTGTTTCCTTTGCAGCCATCCTCCACCTCTGGCTCTTCACTCCTTCCACCCTCTCTTCTCAATACTCCCTGAGCTTTGGAAGGAGGGCGGATGATACAGATGTCACATTCAGGGCCGACTATTCCAAAGTCTCTTATTCTCTGCACCGTGGCCAGCTGCCATCTACTACAATGAGATGCTTCTCTGAGGAGGGCTGAGAAACATGTTTAATCCATGGGTATAATGGTAAGTTATTAGGAATCAGCTTAATAACATGTCCATTTAACAGAATAATAGTAGTCAGTTCTCCCCTAGGGCCTATGACTTGTCTAGCCACAGGTTCTTGGTGCCGGGTTTGGGTTTTATCTTGTAGCAGAGGACTTGAATCCAGTCAGAAAATAGTGGGAACTCCCATGTTGTCCATGCTACTATTACACCAGTAGGCAAGTCTTGCTAACCTAGTCATTATTGTAGCTCCCAGGGCTCAGAGCAGGTAAGACTGATGATTAGTTTGCTCCTTTGATATTCGGTATAACTTCCTTCTCTTCAACCATATATAAATTGCCTACAAATGGCTAATTTATACATTCTTGGGAATAGATAGAATACTAATTTGTATAATGTCTTCAAATAGAACCAAGACTACCCAGAAGAGCATTTGTTTTAAAAGATGCAGCCATTAGGAAGCTTGTAGAATCAATAGGATTTGTCCAAATCAAATACACCTTTAGGTTGATTGACTCAATCATCATAATGGTTTCCATTCAAACTTTTGAGGTTAATGTCTTCTTAAATGTGCCTATAAATAATTATTTTAGAACCTGTTAGGGATGCTGAGGCAGGAAGTTTATAAGCTTGAGGTCATCCTAGAACTCAGAGAAACCCTGTCAAAAATAACTGGCAATGCTTAGAGCGGCTGGAATTTTCAAAGCATCTTTAGATTTCATTTTAAAAACAGATGCCACATGAGCCCTTCCAAAAGACAGCAGGGCAGCCACATAGACCAGAGAATACATCTGAACCCAAGAGGCCATTTGTGGTGGTATTTATCCCATTGAATCATTAAGGATGAGAGTGGAGGGGCCTGGGAGATAGTGCCTTTGGTAAAAATCTGGGTGTGGTAGTGTTCACTTGTAATCAGTGTTGGGGAGGCAGAGACAGGCAGACCCCTGGCCAGCCTGTCTCTGATCAGCCAGCCCAGCACATGTGGTGAACTACACATCAAGGAGAGACCTGTCTCAACAAAGGAGGGAGAGGAGGAAGAAAAGCACCTTAGGAATGTCACTCAACGATGTCGTCTGGCCTCCATAGGCATGTGAACACACATACTTGCACACCTACACCCACATATGCATTTACACACTCACACACACATGCACGCACACTCATAAACTAAGATGATAGCACACATGTATTTAGTACATTTAATTGGAAACCAATGCAGCTCCATGGAGAATTAGAGAAAGTTTGCATTCCCAGGAGAATGTTCCTCATTCATTGGAAATGTAAACCAAGAGGATTGAATGACTGCTGCTGCTTCTGTGTCTTTAAATAACAAAGCAGGTTATAAAAGAATGTTAAGCATGCTTCTAAGTTTGTAGAAATTTTGTGTGTGTGTGTGTGTGTGTGTGTGTGCATGTGTGCATGTGTGTAATATATCAAACTGTGAAAAGTGATGAACTTTAGGTCCAATAATTGGAAATCATTTTTATTTTAAAAACGTTTGCTTCTGTACACTTCAGCTTGTCATATACATAACTCATATCTTTCAGAATAACAAGCCATTTTCCATTTTAGAAAAGGAGGCAAGTCCGTGGGCTTCGGTTTATGATATCTTATTTAGTTGCTATTCCTTAGGGTCAATCACATCTCCCTATCAGCTCTGCTCTGTAACATTCTGTTTATTTCCATCTCACATATAAATGCTCACCACAGGCACTTTGCGTGCACTCCTTAAGCGGGCCTATCAAACTCTCTTTGTAGTCTTCCACTACTTGGGACTGTCCATAAAAGTTGATCTCCCATACCTTCCTGTCCTCAGAACAAGAGCTTCCTAGGGAATTTAACATCCCATTTTCCTTTTCCCTTTAAGTCTCTTTCCATCAAAGTTCACTGCAAAGTGTGAGTGATGTGCTTCTATGTTCATATGTTATATGTGCCCATTCTAAATATAAGCTGTGTTTATAAGTGAAGTGAAGTATTTTTCCTTCCTTCCTTCCTTTCTTTTTTTGGCAGGGTTTCACTGTGTAGCCCAGGCTGGCCTTGAACTTTCAATCCTGTTGCCTCAGCCTCCTGCAGGCTGGGATTGCAGGTCCATGCCAACACACCTGCTGCATTCTTCCTTATGTTGTGGTGGCTGTCATTTTGACATTTTTCCATACTTCATTTCCAATTTCATTGGCATTGCCCTTACTAGTCCACTTCCTGTTTTGATCCCCTGCTGAATGCCATGTGTACTCCTACATGCCACCTTACTCCATGATGACAGAAACAAACCCATTTTATAGGCAATTCACTACTAGGTTCAGTGCTCAGCTCTGTGGAGCATTTTCATACCTATTTCAGACGACCCCAATAAGCTGATAGCATTAGTATTTCCATTTTACAGGTAGAAAAACGCAAGACTGAGGAAAGTAAAGAATTTGCAAAAGCTTCCTTGAGTGCCGATGGAGCTGGCAGGAGCTGTTTTCTGTGGGTTGTTATCATTACTGTGACATCTAACTTCAACATGACTCAACCATAAACAAAGAGACAATGAACCCACGGAGACCCAGGCGCAGAGAATAAAATGACTCAACTCTCCTGTCACAGACGAGACTGTGACATCTCAGCTCTCCTGTCACAGTCTACAGGAGTCACTCAGGAGCGAACTTTCAGAATACTCTTCCTCCCAGGTCAGAACCACCATGCTTCCTCTCCTAGCAAGCAGGACTCAACACTGATCACAGACAAGCTGCTTTTAAAACATACCAATGTTTTAAAATGTTCCTAGAACATTTTACATTTACATGCTCTAAGAAAAAAAAAAAAGGCCAAGCAACCCAGTTCCTTAGAAATTGGTGTGATTTCCAGTCTTCAGTTACATTTGGGGGGCTTCCCAGTCCCCTCCTGCCTGCGGCTATCCACTCCTGACTCACAAATACACCTTGAATTCTCACTGTTTCCCTCTGGAACCTCAGGCACCTTCTCCGTGGGTCTGTGGTTATTGCTTCCCTTGTAGACCTGATACCCAGATCCTGTGATGAGGACAATACCATCTTATCTATCAGCCTACACTCGGTGATGAAACACCGCGTTCCTGCCTTGTGACTGTCTGTCATCAGCAGCACAGATGTCTAGCGGAAGGCCAAATATCCTTGCTCTTTCTTCACAATGGTGAATGGCTGATGGAGCTGGCTGCCAGGTTCACACCACACCTCCTTATTCCTCCCACCATACACACAGTGCATCAATGGACCTTAGGAGCAGTCCTGGCCCACAGCCCACAGGAAACCTCTTACATTCTTTTTGAGTCCAGGAATTTGAGTACTAGATGCACCATCCTATTCACCCACTGAAGGGTGCCAGGGTAGCCTGAAAGCCACAACACAGCAGAGCAAAGAAAGGAAGCAACTGGGCTGGCGATACGGTAAAGCTGGTAAAGGTGCTCACTCTCAAGCCTGACAGCCCTGGTTCAATACCCACATTGTGAGAGGAGCGGCCAGATTCCCTAAATGTGTCGTTGGACATCCATACATGTGTCATGGCACACGCACACCTACTGTCAAGCACTTGAATTTGAATTCACCCCCCACCACACACACACACACACACACACACACACACACACACACACACACACACACAGTGCATGTGTCTGAATGCCATGTCGCATATGTGGAGGTCAGAGGACAACTCTGTGGAGTCAGTTCTCTCTTGTCATCTTATGGGACCCAGGGTCTGAACTCTACCTGCTGAGCCCAACCACTCATCTGCCCATCTCAGGGGCCCAGCCACGGCAACTGTTGATGAGGAAAATAAATAAATAAACAGAGTCATGTGTGGTGACTCAAATTTCAGCACAATTACAATCTCAGGAGGTTGACAGTGAATTTGAGGCCAGCCTGAGCTACAGAGTCAGAGATCAGACTGGGCTATATTAAAAACAAACAAACTTATCTTAAAAACACACACAAAAAAAAAGAAAAGAAAAACTAAATAATCCCTCTGTAGTCTTGCAGCCGCTACTGACTGAATTCCTGGCCTGATTTTGCCCCATATCCTGCTCTTCTGAGTGCATGATGGCAATTCTCAGGCACCTTTCTCTCTGATGCCCTTAAATGGCTTCTGCATTCCGTTTCAGACAGCTGTACAGTCTGGGCTTCATCAGGGTAATTATGGGTCTCCGAGAAAACCAAGACGTTATTAAGTTTGTTCATCTGCCTCCAGGCAGGGTTGGGATTCTTCTTCCAGACACAAAGATGTCTCCCATGGACAGAGGGTGATTCACTGGTGTCTTCAAGGGAGTCAGTGTCTTCCCCATGGGAGACCTTGCCTTGGAGGAGGTGGGAAGGGGAGGTGGGTTGGGAGGGAAGGCTGAGGAAGGAGAAGAGGGAGATCTGTGGTTGGTATGTAAAAAATGAATAGAAAATTTAATAAAAGTTTTTAAAAAGGGAGTCAGTGTCACCCATTCCCAGTCTTGTAAAATGGGTACTATGAGGTAAACAGGGAAAGGCAAGACCTGCTTTAACAGTCTGAAGGTTGCCACTGGGACAGGATCACCTCCCCCCAAGCATATGTGATAGAGTAAAAACGGCCAAGCATTGTGTAGCACCATCCTCCTTGAGTCTTGAGGCTACTGATGCTCAGCTCCAGATGTGAACCTCAAGAAGCCTCGGAGTCCCCACCTTCACCCTCTTTAGGATACTAGGGAGCCAGGAGCGATCCAGAGACCCATGAAGAGAGGAGGGAGGACCCCCCCCCAACAGTCAGCACCAAGGCCCTGGATCCTGCAGGAGGTCATTTCCCACCTCACCCCAGCCACCACGTAGCGGGGGACACAGCTCCCCCAACTGAAGGCTATAGAAAGGTGGTGCAGCTGGCCTGAGCCCGGCAGCCAGACTGCTGGGACAGGAAAAGCAAAAACGGCTGTTGTTTTAATGTGCAACATTTTAGAATGTATTAGTCTCCTAGGACAGCCACAGAAATCTACCACAAACTGGACACCTAAAATGTCAGAAACTAGTCTCAGTTTTGGAGGCCAAGAGCTGAAACAAAGTGTCAGCTAGGTCATGCTTGCTGGGAAGGTGCCAGGAAGACTCAAGCGTGGGTCTGGTAGTGTCTCATTGGCATCCTTGACATTCCTTGGCTTGCAGGAGGACAGCCACTCTGCCCTAGTCTTCTCATGGCTGCCTCTGCGTCCTTGAGGCTCTTCCCACAAGGATACCAGTGATGGAGACTTGAGACGATCCTAATGCAGGATAACTTCACTTTAGCCTGATTATATCTGAAAAGACTTCTCTTTAAATCAAATAAGCTCATGTTCCTGAGCTCAGGACTCTTGACAGCGGAACATGTCAACTCACAACAAGTGCACATCAGAATAAAAATACTGGCATTTTTCTACTTCAAACATAAGAAGATAAATTAATTGGTTTTTTCAAGATTTATTTATTTTTATAAATACGAGTATTTTGCCTCCATGTATGTCTGTGTACTACATCCATGCCTGGTGCCCACTCAGGGCCAGAAGAGGGCATTGGGTCCTGTGGTGGTTTGAATGAGAATGGCTTCGATAGGCTCATACATTTAAATACTTGGTCCCCAGTTAGTGGAACTGTTTGGGAAGGGTTAGAAGGTGTGGCCTTGTTGGAGGAAATATGTCACTGAGGAGGGGCTCTGAGGTTTCAAAGAACTTGTGATGTTCCCAGTGTCCTCTCTGCCTCCTGCTTCCCAATCAAGATGTTAGCTCTCAGCTGTCCCAGCCACTATGTCCTTGCTCTGCAATTAGAGATTATAACCTTCGGAAACCATAGACCCAATTAAACACTTGCTTTTATAAGTTCCCTTGGCCATGGTGTTTCGTCACAGCAATAGAGAACTAACTAAGACAGGTGTCCTGGAATTTTAGTTATAGGTGACTGTGAGGTGCTATGTGGGTTCTGAAAATCAAACCGAGGTCCTCTGGAAGAGCAGCCAGTTTCTTAACCACTGAGCCATCTCTTCAGACCCAGGAAGATAAATGTTAACATAAGAAAACCAATACAAATACCACATTCTTAAAGGTAATGCTGTCTATGAATATGTCATGTCTCAAAATCTCCTATGTATAAGATATCTAAGTAGAATCTTATTATTATTTATGGCACCTTATTATTGTTAGATCTCCTAATGGCGCACAAGCAGAAGGGGACTGTGTGGGAAGGAGAGAGGAACAAAGAGAAGATTACATAAGAGTGTAATGGGAACAAGAAAGACAAGTATTACATAGTTTCCTTCATGTGAAGAATACAGGTGTGTGTGTGTGTGTGTGTGTGTGTGTGTGAGAGAGAGAGAGAGAGAGAGAGAGAGAGAGAGAGAGAGAGAGAGAGAAAGCAGAGGAAGACTACCCTGGAGGGGACCTGCACAGGGGGAGAGAGGACACAAGAGGGTCACGAGGAGATGAATGTGAGCAAAGTACAATGCATACCATTCTACTTCACTTGAAGATGCCATAATGAGATCCAGTATTCTGTAGACTACTAGTTCTTTTAACGCCTTGATGCTAGCACAGAATGACATTTGTTACTCAGTGGACAGCATCAAATACTCTAAACATCTTCATCCACACCAAGTTATTTAACGGACTAAAGCCACTCTTTCTAATTTCTGTACATCCTTTCTTCTGTCTCTGTGGCGACTTATCTGCATAAAGCCACAGCCTCCTTGGAGTTTCTGGTTACTGTTGTCCCACTTCTTTCTGTCTGTACAGATGTTTGAAAGGAGTGGCCTCTGTCAGCTTCCTCTATTTCCTCCGCATTGACTCGATCTCTAACCCAGTGAGACCCGACTTCCTCGAACAGTTCCAAAAACTGCTGCCTCAGGAGACTCCAGAACTATCAGGGCAACGCCAATGGCTCCTGCTTCACCCTGGACATTTGCCACCTGGACTTCCACTGCTTCACTAGCTCCCTTTTCTAGTACATGTAGAAGTTTGCCACATCGGGGCCAAATTCTTCCTCCTCTTTATCCATCGCTTTTGGTATGACTCATGTCCTGGGTCCATTCATTTTCTTTTTTTACTATACATCTCTAGGAGAAAATGTATCTCGTGTGTGTGTGTGTGTGTGTGTGTGTGTGTGTGTGTGTGTGAGACAATGGAGGTCAGATAACTTGCAAGGCGTCAGTTCTCTCTGTCTACCCTGTGAGTTCTAGGTTTTGAACTCAGTTCATGGGGTTTAGTGGCAAGTGCCTTTACCTGCTGGGCCATATTAATGGTCCCCAAAATGTATCCATTCTTCAGTCTCTATTCCCACCTCAAAGAGGACTTTCTAATCAATATTTTCTTAACCATGAGTCCATGACCTAGGGCTCAAACCCCAAGTCTGTGTCTCAAACTGCTCTGCGGAAATGGTGTGTACTTTACATGCATCTGAATTGGTCAGGGTAGGATTCTTAAGTAAAAGCTCTACAAGAGAAATGCAAACGTATGCTCTCAAAACTAACTTTTAAATTCCAATTTTCATAAATGTATTCACACCACCTTTATCTCGTTTGTCTATAGAGAAATCCTGATGTTATGAAATGTACACTTGAAAGCATAACATTGGCATTACATACACGCATGCCCCAAATACAAGCCAAAAACCTTGAATAATCCCATCAGCCAGGGACGACACTTACGATACATCTTTCTAGCCCTTATTCATATGTATTCATCTGGTCATTGCCACAGAGAGACATGTACAAAACAAGCCATGTTATACATACAACTTTCTAACATTTTGAAATGTTATCAGGGTCTTTTTAAACATTCTTTTCTTTCTTAGTGTAAAAAAAATATATATGGCATATCAACTTTCACATCAAAACATCCAGCAATGACTTCTCTTGGATTCAGTAAAACTACAGAGAATGACAATAAACATCTTAGATTTCATGTGTTCCCAATTAATTTCTTTTTTAAAAACAGTATCTCATGTAGCCCAGGCTGGCCTCAAGCTCCCAGAAATCCACCTGCCTCTGCCTCCTGAGTGCTGGGATTAAAGGCGTGTGCTACCACTGCCTGCTTCCCAGTTCAATTTTTAACTCATCTTGCAAACCTGCTTCCTATTCAAACGGTTTCATTTCTATTAAAAATGTCAGTATGTACCTGTAACTCCAACTCTGGAGATACTTTGATTCTACTCTCAGGAATTGCCCCCACTCTGCACCAAACCCATCAGCTCAAGCTCCAAAATGAAGGCCAGCTGCCTCTTCTCTCCCCATCCAGTCAGCTGTCTGGACAGACGTGCCCTACAGCTTCGTCTGAACACTGTCTCTACACAGTAGGATACTTTTGTGGTCCATGATTGTGTGAGGTGCGTGCCCATGTAAGCATGCATATTCCCACATGCATGGGTGTAGATGTATGTATGCATGTAAAATCAGAGGCCCAGGGTTGACACTGTGAGCTTTTTTGTTCACTCTCCACGATATAAATTGAGGCAGGAGCTCTGGCTGCTGGTCTGGCTAGCCAGGTTGCTCAGGGATTCCTGTCTCTGCCTCCGGGCATGGGATTACAGGAGGAGCACCACGCCCATCTAGCTTTTACTGGGGATCTGAACTTGGGTCCTTGTGCAGGCATAGCAAGTGCTCTGCTTCCTAACCATCTTCCCAGCCCCTGGATTAATCTTTTCAACACAAAAGCCAATCCCTTCTTACTTCTATTCCCCTTGACAATGTTGGGCTTTTACGACTGCCTCTAGGGCCTGATTCTAGAACTTTCACCTGCTTCTTCTCATCTCTGCTCAGCTCCTCCCTTTACTCCACTCACAGGCACTCCTGATTGTCTTCGGTGGTAGTCTGAATGTAACTGGCCCCCACAAGTTCGTAGGGAGTGGCACTATGAGGAGGTGTGGTCTTGTTGGAGGAAGTGTGTCACTGCGAAGGCAGGCTTTGAGGTCTCATATATGCTCAAGCTACACCCAGTGAGACAGACCACTTCCTGTTGCCTGTGCAAGATGTAGAACTCTCAGTTACCTCTCCAGCACCATGTCTGCCTGCATGCTGCCATGTCCCACCATGATGATAATGGACTTAACCTCTGAACTGTAAGCCAGCCCCAATTAAATGCTTTCCTTTAAAAGAATTACTGTGGTCACGGTGTCTCTTCACAGTTATAGAAACCCTAAGTAAGACATCTTCCTGCACACTATACTGATTCCTGCACGATCTGGCCCAAAGATGATCTGTCAGATCCTTTAACTTGGGCATGCTGTCTAAAGTGTCCACACCTCATGTGCCCTTCCATATCTGTGAACAGCCTTTACTATAGCGGCTACATCCTTGTTTAGTTGATGCTTTGTTTCTTGTCTCCTCTTTGGAATATTTCTTCTTTTAAGACAGGAGCCTGATCTAGCTTTTTACAACTCCATCCAAACTCAGAACAGTGCCAGGCAGAGTCAACACGCAGAAATGAGTGAGTGAATACACACTTAGTTGCTTCTCGAGTCCCACTGGTTCCCTTTCAATGTCTGCACATCAGACCCTTTCCTCATTCCAAATAGCACTTCACATCGGAATGGCTTCAGCTCCCTCACTGCCGTGTTCAGGAACTCCCCAGGCCATTCTCACAGCGCTCACTATCCTTCCCATCCCATTCTGTTGCTCTGAATGAAAGTATCAGGTGGAGAACAAGATAGAATGGATAAATTTGATTGCAGAATAGGTCAATTCAATTGCCCTTCTATGGGATACCGTGAAAAGTGATAGTGATTAGAATGAAAGATATCAGTAGATGAAGCCAGCCAGGCATAATGGTAAAAGGAAGGTGACAGTCTTGTTTCTAGGAAGAACAGCTGCCATGGGGGGAGGGGAAGCAGGGGGGGAGACACGGGATGGGACTGTGACATTTATATTAACTAGCAGGATACACACTGCTGTTTTGCCAGTGGACTTTGAGCCTGTGTTGTCCTCACTAACACAAGGGAGAGAAACTCACTGTGCTGTAAATTAGTGCAGGATGGCTGGCACCTGCGGGACTCCAGCTTCCTCAGTCTGGGCCCAGCTGAGCAACCTCATGAGGAGTGCCTAGCTTCTGCTGAACATGCTTCTTACACAGCAGAGACCTGATTATATAGAGAGAGATCCAGTGCCCCAGTGAAGGCGTTTGCTCAGTGTGGAGCACAACAGTGCAGGGCAGCAAGGTGAGGCAGAATCCTTAGGAGAAAGCCTTTGTACCCATAGTCATTCTTCTGAGTTTCTGTGGTCTGAGCTGTGGTGCATCAGGTAGACCAGATGTCCGGAGCACAGGGGTGGGGGGTGGGGGGGGGGGGGATGATGGTTCAGTTACACCAGCAAAACATTCAAACAGACTGCTGAGGGGACACCAGCCCTTTGCTAATCCACATACTTTTCTAAGTCCTAAGGCTTGCAGACAAACATCTTCATTCTGTGCTTTTAAAAACATGCATTTAAAAATAAACATGTTATGGAGACTCAGATGCTTATCTCAAATGCATCACGGGATACAGTCAGCTGAGGGAGAAATAAAAAAGGTTCTTAAAAAATGTCCTGCCTGGCCGTTGCAGGAAATGAGTAGTAAGACTATAATGTTAAGGACTGATTGGAAAAATACTATTAGAATGCACATATTATGTAAACAACTGTCGTTCTTTACAGTTCCACATGAGTGGTACCAGGCAAGTTATTTGGATGTAGCCGTCTTTCTGAAATCACTTTCAGAACTTCTTTCAGCATTTGTTCTCAGTACAATTTGAGAAAGTACAGCCAAACAGATCCACGACTTTACAATTATCGCCCCTGGATTATACCTAAGGCTTCATACTTGCTGAGTAAGAGGGCCACCATGGATTTATATCCCTCATTTCTCATCTTTAATTCAAGCTGATATTATCTAAATTAATGGGCCTGTTTGAATGTTAATGACCACACAAAATACACTGCTATGGATAAGCATGCATTAACACACACACACACACACACACACACACACACACACACACACACACACGGGACTCAAGTGTAACTTCCTCAGAGTGCTCACTTGAGGGAATGTGGGGGCCCACAGAAGCTCCCTAATAAGGCCTTACTCAAGGTCAGAGAATCTGAGCTTGCTTTACCTAGCAGGGCTGCACAATGGGATGATTGGCCATGGGAGTGGTTACCAGGTGTTTGGAAGGGTCTACACTTGGCTGTACATTGTGTCTTTTGCCTCTCCCCTTGGTAGTGTATAAAACCTCATTAGAATAAAACTCTAGGCAACTGGGTATTGACCCAGGGCCCTCCTGAAGCTATCCTGTGTCTCTGTCTTTCTCGTCATCCCCACCTATATTTCTATCTACTACTTTCTCATTCCTCCCTCCTTCCCCCAAGATCCCTTCAACAGATCGGAGGTGCTCTCCAACAAGGAAACAGAAGGGAGAGCAGAGGCTTCACATTCATCACTAGCACTCCCTTCTTCTAACTTAAAAATATCTAAAGCAAAAGTAGAAAGATGCTGGTGCTCACAACTATTCATTTACAGCCAGAGGACTCTCAAATATTTGCGAATTTAAAAAATTATCTGTATTTCCTATACTTTTGAACACTGGAAAAAAAATAGAGTACATTCTTCCTCTGAGCAAAATGCTCTCATACCACTGAGCTTGTTTTTAAGACGCAGTGTTCGCTAATCTCTGCAAGTATTTCTAAAAGGATTTCCAGAAATGTTTTGGGTAATGCTACTGAAGCATCCCCAGGGGCATGAACCCAAGGTTGGCCCCTCTGCAGGCACAGCATGGCCAGGACACAGGCCAAAAGGCAAGAGAGGCCTCCTCCCCTTCTGGTTCTTAATTTTGGTTAGCATCCTTGATCCTTGAAGACAAGGCCTATGAGTCATTTTTCCTTGTATTTCAGAGTCTAGCACAAAACTCAAAATATAATGTTCAACGGACAGAATGAGTGAATGAATGACTGAACGAACGTATAAAACATCAAGCTACTTGGCCTAGGAATCACAAGTCTACTAATTAAAAAACATTTTCAAACAATATATTTTGATCATGTTTTTCCTCTCTCCTAATTCCTCCCAGGTCTTCCCCACTTCCCTACCCACCCAACTTTATGCTCATCTCTATTTAAAAAAAAAAAAAAGAAGCCAAAACAAAAGACAAGAAACACAACCCCCACACATACATACACACACACAAAAAAAATAACAAAATAAAAACAAACAAGCAAAAGACAAAAGGACAAAAAAAAATTTCAAAACAAAGCAGAATGAAACAAAAGGTCTACAAAAATACCACTGAGTATGTTTTGTGTTAGCCAACTACCCCTAGGCATGGGTCCTGCCCTGATGTGCAGGTGATATACCTAATGAGACTCCACTGGAGAAAACTGATTTTTCTGTCTGCCAGTGGGTATCAATTGCAGCTGTCTTCTTGGTTAGGGGATGAGAACCCTTGTTCCTTCCCCTTGGTCCTGGGCAGGTCTTGTGCACACTCTCACAATCTCTGTGCGTTCATGTGTGCATTTGCCCCTTGTGTCTGGAGAACACTGCTTCTCTGAAGACATCCATCACCTTTGGCTCCTACAGTTTTTCTGCCTCCTATTCCTCATGGATCCCCTGATCCTTGAGAGGAGGGGTTTGATGAAGACATCGCATTTAGTACTGAGTGCTCCAACGTCTCTCTCCCTCTGCACACCGTCCAGTTATAGGTCGCTGTACTAATTCCCACCTGGTACAAGAAGCAGCCTCTCTGGCGTGGGCTGAGTGAGGCCCTGCTCTGTGGGTATAGAAATGCGTCATCAGGAGTCATTCTAGTGCTGTGTTCCTTTAGCAGAATGATAGTAGTAGGCTTTCCCCTAGACCTGTGACTATCTAGTCTCAGGTTCTTGGCCACTTTAGCAGTGTTGGGTACAGGTTGCATTTCATGGAAATGGATTTTCCACGAATCTAATTTTCCTAATTGGAATTCCTAAATTAGGAAATCCTTAATTTCCTAAATCAAAAAAAAAATTATTTTAAATGGTTGGTTCCTCCCATAACATCTGTACCACTACTGCACTAGTACATCTTGCCGGCAGGACACTGTAGTAGGTCACAGGGTTTGTAGCTGGGAAATACTGCTATTACCTCTTTCCTCCAGTAGCATGCTGAGTAACTTTCAGCACCATGAACACTAATCAGTAGGGATGAAGCTCCTAGTTAGGCACCGGCCCAACTTTTTCATGTTTGATAACGTAAGTGTTCTCCAGCAATGCAGCCTTAACATCAAGTTGTAGAAAACAACCAATAGCCTTGGCAATAGGGTGTGATGTTTGGGGTTTCCATGGAACCGCTTTGGCCAACAACTCAAAAAGATGTAGCCCATTCCTGGCACTGGAGGTTTTACTTGGTGGCATATAATGTCTAATCGTGGCATTGTTTCCCCTATTATTTGATGACTCCATTCATATCCCCTTCCATACGTGTATATATTTTAGGAAGCTTCTATAATAGGTTTCTATAGGGTTTTTCAAATGGCCTCTAGTGTTAGTTGTCCCTCCCCATATTCTCTCCCATCCCCCCCCCACTTAATCCTTATTCTAGTTCCTATTTTGTCTCCCCATAACAATATATTCTACTCTCCCTTCCTTGGGAGATCTTCTCCTCCCCGCTAGTCCCTTATTAGGCACTTAACCTCTGTGGTTATTCAAACTGTAGCACACATTTCAAAAACTTAAAAGCTAACCTCTGCATGTAAGAGAAAACATACAATATTTGTCCTTTGGGGTCTGGTTACCTTACTCAGGATGATTTTTTTCTAGCTTCATCCAGTTACCCACGAATTTCATTTTTCTTAACAGCTGATTAGTATTTCATTGTATAAATGTACCACATTTTCATTATCCATTCATCAGTTGATGGAAATCTATGGTGTCTGCAATGTCTGCCTATTGTGAATAGAGCAGCAATGACCATGGATGAACAAGTATCTTTGCAGTAGGATGGACAGTCTTTGGGTATAAGCCCTAGAGTGGTTTATTGGATCTTGAGGTAGATTGATTCCCAGCTCCCCGAGGAAATATCACACTGATTTCCATAGTGGCTGTCCGAGTTTGTGCAATGAATAAGTGTTCCCCTTCCCCTGACTCTTACCAGCATGTGCTACTATTTACTTTATTGATCTTGGCCATTCTGACTGGCATAAGATACACTTTAAAATAGTTATAATTTACATTTTTCTGATAGATAAGGTGTTGAACATTTCTATATTTCTTAGCCAGTTTATTTCATCTTTTGAGAACTCTGCTTAGTTCTGTACCCAATTTCTTAATTGAGTCATTTATTTGTTTTTAGTTTAGTTTAGTTTTTTTGTTAGTTTGTTTTTTAGTTCTATATATAGTCTAGATTCTAGTCCTCTGTCAACTGTATAATTGGTAAAGATCTTTTCCCATTCTGTAGGCTACCACCTTGTCCTAAAGATGGTGTCCTTTGCTGTACAGAAGTTTTTCAGCTACATGAGATCCTATTTATGAATTGTTGGTCCATCAGTGTCCTGTTTAGAAAATCCTTTCCTGTGCCAATAAGTTCAAGCCTAGTTCCCACTTTTTCTTTCTTTTTTTTTTTTTAGATTTATTTAGGGTACACTGGTGTTTTGTCTGCATGTATGTCTGTGTGCAGGTGTCAGATCCCCTGAAACTGGAGTTACAGACAGTTGTGAGCTGCCATATGGGTGCTGGGAATTGAACCTGGGTCCTTTGGAAGAGCAGCCAGTGCTCTTCACTGCTGAGCCACCTCTCCAGCCCCCCCCCCCACTTTTTCTTCTATCAAATTCAGGCTATCTGATATTATGTTGAAGTCCTTGATCTATTTGGAGTTTTGGCTAGGGTAGTAATAAATATATATCTATTTTCATTCTTTCACATGTGTATTTTTGGTTTCTTTGTCAAAAAATCAGGAGTCAACAGGTGTGTAGATTTCTGTCTGGGCCTTCCGTTTGATTCCATTGATCATCGTGTCTGTTTTTATGCTAAAACCATGCTGTTTTTATTCCATCTCTGCGGTACAACTTGAAATCTAGGATGGTGATATCTCCAGCAGTTCTTTTATTGTTCAGGATTATTTCAGCTATCTTGCATTTTTTGTGTGTTTCCTATGAAGTTGAAAATGATTGTTTTGTTTTTGTTTTTGTTTCTGTTTCTGTTTTCAATTTCTGTGAAGAACTGTGTTGTAATTTTGATGGGGATGGCATTGAATCTGTAGATTGTTTTTAATAAATGGCTGTTTTACAACATTAATCATACCCATCCATGAGCATGGGAGATCTTTCCATCTTCTAGTGTCTTCTTCAAATTCTTTCTTCGGTGTCTTAAAGTTTTTAATATACAGTTTGCTTGTTTCTATTTCATTTAGTTAATCTCTTAGAAATACTCTCTGATTATTTCTTCCTGTCATTATAGAACTTTCAGGTGTTTGCTAAATTACTAATAGGAGATCTCTCCAAGTTTCTGTGTAGGCACTTAGTGCTATGAACTTGCTGCCTCTTAGAATTGCTTTCATTGTGTCCCATAGATTTGGGTAAGTGTTTTTATTGTTATTCAATTCTAAAAAGGTTTTAATTTCCTTCTTGATTTCTGTTTTGACCTATTTTTCGTTCAGTAATGAGTTCTGTTTTCACATGTTTGTATATTTTCTGCTATTTCTGTAATATCCAGCTTTAATCCATGGTGGTCAAATAGGATGTAGAATATTATTTCAGTTTTCTTATATTTGTTGAATATAAGAAATTTATATTTGTGTCCAAGTATGTAATCAATTTTGAAGAAAGTTCCATGAGCTGCTGGGAAGAAAGTATATTTTTTTGTGCTTGTGTGAAATGTTCTATAGATTATCTGCTAGGTTCATTTGATTTATGACATTATTTAACTCCAGTATTTCTGTTTCGTTTTTGCTTGGATGACCTGTCTGTTAGCAAGAGTCGGGAACTGAAGTCAGACACTATCACTAGGTGAGGGTCAATATGTGATTTTAGCTGTGGTAGTGTGTCTTTCATGAACTTGGATGCCTTTATATTTGGTACATAATCCTCTTGGTGGATTTTTCCTTTGATGAGCATGTAATGTCCTTCCCTATCCCTTCTGATTAATTTTTGTTTGGTCTATTTTATCAGATATTAGAATAGCTACAAATGCTTGCTTCAATGGTCCATTTACTTGGAATATCTTTTTCCATCTTTTTACCCTGAGGAAATGTGTATCCTTGATGGTAAGGTGTGTCTCTTAGATGCAGCAGAAAAAGGGATCCTTTTTCTAATCCAATCTGTTAGTGTATATCTTTTTATTGGGGGAATTGGGACCATTAATACTGAGAGTTAGGAATGAGCAGCTTTTTCTTATTCCTGTTACGTGGTTGCTATGGTGTGGGACTCCCCCCTTTGGATTTTTTTGTCTGGGGTTACTTATTCCTTGTGTTTTCTTGGACGTGGTTAACCTCTTAGACTGAAGTCTTCCTTGTGATTTCTATAGAGCTGGGGTGGTAGAAATGGCTTAACTTTTGTTTTTTACCATGGTATGCTTTTTCTTTCTCCATGATTGTGACTGGAAGCTTTGCTGGGTATATCAGTCTGGGCTGCCATCTGGGGTCTCTTAGCACTTGGACATCCATCCAAGCCCTTCCGGTTTTAGCGTCTCCATTCAGAAGTCAGGTGCTATTCTAATGGGCCAGCCTTTAGATGTTATTTGGTCTTTTTTCCTTGTAGCTTTTACTATCCTCTCTTTGTTCTGTACATTTAGTATTTTGGTTATTATGTGTCATGGGGGAATTTCTTTTCTGGTTCTGTCCATTTGGTGTTCTGCACACTTGTACCTTGATAGGCACCTCCTTCTTTAGATTGGGGAAATTTTCTAGGATTTTGTTAAAAATATTTTCTGTGCTGTTGACAGAAAGGTTTATTCTCCTTCCTCTATACCTATTAATTGTAGATTTGGTCTTTTCACAGTGTCCCCGATTTCCTGACTGTTTTGTGCCTGGCGTTTTTTAGATCTAACATTCTCTTTGACTGTGGTATCACTTTCTTCTGCGTTGTCTTCAAGACCTGAAATTCTCCCTTCCATGTCTTGTAACATGTCTTTCAAACAACTGTTTGTGTTTTAACAGTCTTCATTTAAGGCATTTGTTCATAACCTCTTTAAGTCTCTTGAACATATTCAAAATTGCTACTTTGAAGTCCTGGTCTTGTGCTTCAGCTAAATTGCATTTCTCAGGGCTTTTTGCAATGGAATCACTGGCTTCTAGAGGAGGCATTTTGTCTGGACTGTTCGTGTTTGTGTTTTTGTACTGGGCTCTAGGCATCTGGAGTTAGGATGCTAGGTGTTTGGGGTGTACATATCTAGTCGTGTCTTTGTTGGAATGGTATTCCATTCTTGGGTTACTGTTGCCCACTAGTAGAGAGTGCTTCTGCAGGTCAGTCAGTGACAGTGAAGAATGGAAATGGACTAGGAAAAGAAAGAGCTAGGGGGGCCAGGGTCTCCACCAACAGGGAGAGTTCCCAGGGAGGGAAGGTTGGGTGGCAGGAAGGGCTCTGGCAGGCAGGCAGGCTGTAGTAGAGTTAAGAGTCAGTCTAGAGAGATTGGAATGGAGGACAGGAAGTATAATGAAAATTGTCTACCACTGTCTTAGACCATGTGGCCACTGCAGGTTCCTGGTAGAAAGTGTTCTGCCTGGGTCTTCAGTAAGAGCCCCCCCCCTTTTTTTAAAAATCAAGAAATAAGAGAAAGATGGCTCAGCGGGTAAGCCTTTGCTGCCAAGTCTGACAACTTCATGATTCCCCATGGTGGTCCTCTGATCTCCACACATGTGCCATGGCACTAGAGTACTCACACCCATCCCCCAACCCACCCCACACACACATGCACAGAAGCACAAAAAATAGAGACATAAATGTAAAAGACAAAGAGAGAGGAGGAGAAAATGGAAAGGAATGGAAAGAGGGGTCTGGGAAGATGGTTCAATGAGTTGCCAGGCAAGGGTGAGGAGGGGAATTCAGTCAGCCAGAACTCAGGTAGTGACTAGTAGGTATTGTGACCTTCCCATAATGCCAATGTGTGGAAGGCAGAGACAAGGAATCCCCAGAGCAAGGTGGCTAGCTGGGCTAGCCAAAATGGCAAGCTCAGAGTTCAGTGAGAGACCTTTAAGACAGTGAGAAGAAAGTGACAGAAGCAGATTGACATCTGATGTCAACCCGAAGCCTACACACACACACACACACACACACACACACACACACACACACACACACA
>CABHPQ010159510.1:23803-34113 GCA_902168405.1 Peromyscus aztecus
ACACACACACACACACACACACACACACACACACACACACACACACATACTCACACACATACCCACAGACATGTGAACACACACAGACATACGCAAAAGCAAAAAAAGAGATGGAGGAGGAGGTTGTGGTTGATCACAGTTCTGCATTCCTTAATCTAGCTGTAGCTGGGCTTTGTTGTTTTGGCCTCCATCGTGAGAGAACAAAGAAAGGGGAGACCAGGAAGCTTTAAGAGGATTCTAAGTGGAGGGACATGTTTGCCTCAAATTCCAACCCCACAGGGAAAGGAACAGAAAAGCATGAAAAATCTCACATTCTCTATTCCCTCATCACATACAATAAGCAATGCAATTTGAAACTTTATTTTGTGGTAGTTTTATTTAAAGGAGTTGAGGTTTATACATTTAAAGGAAGTATTGACTGAATTAAACAACAACAACCAAAAGAAAAAACACCAAAACCCAAACCCAAAAAAACCACCCACAATTCAAGGCCCAGTAATTAGAGTTTGCAACAAAATCAATGAAGAAGTTGTTAGATTAGCCTGATAGTTGTATGATTCACCTACTTATTCAAGGAATAAAGTAGAAGGAAGGGAAAAAAGAGGTAAAGGTTAGTGAACATTATCTTGGGTTGCACTTTAAGCAAAAAGGAGAAATGTATGACTGTTTTCACAGCTAAAAAACAAACAAACAAATTCCTTCAGAGGTCACTCAGTGACCCAGGAGAGCAATTGAACAGGAGGTTAGAAACATTTAGGCAAGGAGTCAAAATTAGCAAATAAACACTTAAAAGAATGGTAAACCCTTGGTTGGGGCTAGGGTGGGATTTGAATGCAGGCAAAGGAGCATTCTCAGGGCCAGAGGTGGGAGCAGAAAGTGATAACCTCTTCTGGTAGTCAACATGGTCGTCAACAAACCTGAAGAGCTGAAGCTGGGAGATGGCTCAGTGAGTAAGGCCCTGAAGACCTGAGTTTGGATGCCATCACCCATGTAAAAAGCTTGGCACGATTGTATGCCTCTGTAACCACAGCTCTCGACAGCCAGCCTAACCAAAAACCAAAAACCAAGAGCATACCCAGTGTCCTTCTTGCTTCCGCATGAATATACGGGCGCATACACTGACATATGCTGTACATACATGCATACACACACACACACACACACACACACACACACACACACACAAAAGCAATTCTCCTACTAGAAATGCATATGGGAGTGTTTGCAGAAGCACAGAAAACATGCTTTAGACTGTTCCATCAATCTCTCCATTATTTTGCAAAAATGGAAATTACCTTAATGCCCAATAATAACTACTTCAGTAAATCATAATACACTTACATTATGTATACTATAGACCTACAATAATTGATATGGAGAGTTGTTGACACATATTAAACTTAAAGATTATAATGTAGCATGCACAAGATGATTTTGTTTTTGTACAAATTAGAAGGAAGTGTATCCAAATGTTAAGAACTATTAATTTATGAGCGGTGGAAATGTGGGCATTTTTTTCCTTTTGGCTTACTACACTTTGCTATTTTACTTTTACTGTGCTTTTGCTTCAGAGGTTTTTAAACTCTACAAGGGAACAAGGGGATGTGGGCCAGGGAGATGGCTCAGCGAATAAAAGCACGTGCTTGCACAAGCCTGATAATGGGTAACGTGCGTTCAGTAAAATGCCTGGAACCCAAGGAAAAAGCCAGATGTGGTGATGCACATCTGAAATCCCAACACTCTCTCTGTGGTGAGATGGGAGGGAGAGGCAGGAGGAGCTAGTGAACTAGCTAGCCTGGAGTACACTCCAGCAGAAACAAGACACACCCTGCCTTAGTAAGGAGGCAGATGAGAACTTGTAGTTGGGGTTTTTTGTTTTGTTTTTGGGTTTTTTTTGTTTTTTTTTACTCTTTGGTCTTTGGGGACCTGCTCCCTGCTCCCAAATAAATACACGGAGTCTTATCTTATTTATGAATTCCCAGCCTTAATTAGCTTGGCTTAATTCTAGCCAGCTTTTCTTAACTTAAATGATCCCAGATCTACCTTTTGCCTCTGGTTTTCACCTTTGTTTATTCTTATATCTCTTTCTTTCCTTCTTACTCCATGGCTGTCTGTGTTGCTGGGCAGCTGGCCCCTGGTGTCCTCTCCTTCTTTTCTCGCTCCTCCCTTCTCCTTGTATTTATTCTCTCTGCCTGGCAGCCCCACCTATCCCTCTCCTGCCTTGCTATTGACTGCATTCAGCTCTTTATTAGACCAATCAGGTGTTTCGGGCAGGCAAAGTAACACAGCTTCACAGAGTTAAACAAATGTTAACATAAAAGAATGCAACACATCTTTGCATCATTAAACAAATATTCCACAGCATAAATAAATGTAACACATCTTAAAATAATATTCCACAACAAGAACTGATTCCAAAAGTTGTCCTCTGATTTCCGAATACACACACTCACACACAGTGCCTCTGTTCTTCTTGCAATTTCTGTTCTCCCTTCCGCTCCCTTGGGTAATTACTTTATGGAGTGGCACTTGGGTACAAGCATGCGTGTGTGTATTTGCAATGATGACCCTCAATTAAAAGAATGGAGACCTGGAAGCTAGGCGTGGTGGTGTATGCTTGTAACCCAAGCACTTGGGTGGATGAAGCATAAGGATCATCATGAGCAAGCTGACAGCTAATAATAAGCCTAGATGCTTGTAGGACCAGGAATAGTCCATTTCTCTTGCTTTAACCTTTAATAAAATTGCCTAAATTATTACTAAGTATCTAATTGTTTGCTGTGGGATGTTCTGTATGGCAAATGTGTTGCTAATAAAACACTGATTGGCCTGTGGCTAGGCAGGAAGTGTAGGCGGGACTAACAGAGAGAATAAAAAGAACAGGAAGGCAGAGGGAGGCTCGGCCAGCCACCGCCAGGACAAGCAGCATGTAAAGATGCCGGTAAGCCACAAGCCATGTGGCAAGGTATAGATTTATAGAAATGGATTAATTTAAGCTATAAGGACAGTTAGCAAGAAGCCTGCCACGGCCATACAGTTTGTAAGCAATATAAGTCTCTGTGTTTACTTGGTTGGGTCTGAGCGGCTGTGGGACTGGCAGGTGAAAGAGATTTATCCTGACCATGGGCCAGGCAGGAAAACTCTAGCTACAATTGTTTGCCACTGAAAAGACCCCAGTGGCCCTCCTTCTTAAGAGTTCTCCAGCAAGGAGACCGTAGGCTCACCTCCTGCCTTTTCATGCACGTGTGTTTGTGACATCATCCCATGCCCTCTCTAGCTCTGTATGGCGAGCTGAGACAGGAGACCTGGTCTCTGAGCTCTACCTGTCCCCGGGGAGCCATATGACGCTGTGTTTCCACTCCATGGGCTCACAAGGAAGTAAACATTGCCTTCAGAAATGCATGCGGGGGGTCCTCTGCAAGACGGTGACTTGCTTTTAACCACTGGGGTGTCTTTCCAGCCCCAAGCTGTTGGTTTTCTTTAAACTTTATTTTATTGATTATTATTGTGTGTATGTATGTGGGAGTGAAGGGGTGCAGGCATGACCCCCAGAGGACAACTTTATGGGGTCAGTCCTTTCCTTCCACCTCTGTGCGGGCTCTGGGCATCAAACGCAAGTCACCAGGCTTGCACAGGAAGACCCTTTACCATTACCGTCTCCCTATCCCTTCTGTTTCCCTCTCTTTCTTCCTCTCTTTCTTTCTCTCTTTCTTTTTCTCTTCTTGCCTTCCTTCCTTCCCTTTCTTTTGTTTGTTCGTTCTTATTTCTTCAGTACTTGGCTTGGTTCACACTGGACAAGTGCTCTGCCACAGAGCCATACCCTCAGCCCTCTTTTTACATTTTATTTTGAGACAGGGTCTAAGTTGCAGAGGCTGCATTTGATCCCATGACCCTCCTGCCTCAGTCTCCTAAGTAGCTTGAATTACAGGTTGGTACCTTGGAGTTGTTCTTGAATGAAACCTGTATGTAACTTTATTCTTCTATAGCACCTGGTTTTCATCTTCCAGAAAAATTATCCTAACGACTGGTATGCCTAATGCTTTGTTCTACTTTTAAAAACTTGTAATTGTATTATTATCATGTGTGCATGCTGTGTGTGTGTATTATCATGTGTGCATGCTGTGTGTGTATGTATTATCATGTGTGCATGCTGTGTGTGTATATATTATCATGTGTGCATGCTGTGTGTATTATTATCGTGTGTGTGTATTATCATGTGTGCATGCTGTGTGTATGTATTATTATCATGTGTGTATTATCATGTGTGCATGCTGTGTGTATTATTATCATGTGTGTGTATTATCATATGTGCATGCTGTGTATATGTATTATTATCATGTGTGCATGCTGTGTGTATGTATAATCATGTGTGTATATTATCATGTGTACATGCTGTGTGTATGTATTATTATCATGTGTGCATGCTGTGTATATGTATTGTTATCGCGTGTGTATTATTACCATGTGTGCCTGCTGTGTGTATATTATAACCACGTGTGCATGCTGTGTGTGTATTATTACCATGTGTGCATGCTGTGTATTATTACCATGTGTGCATGCTGTGTGTGTATGAATATGGGTGCATGCTGTGTTTGTGTGTATTATTACCATGTGTGCATGCTGTGTGTGTATGAATGAGGGTGCACGCATTACGGTGAATGTGTAAAGTTCAGAGGACAACCTTGGAGAACCAGATCTGTCTTTCCATCTAGGGTAGGCTTCTAGGTGGTCACACAAGTGCTTTTGCCAGCAAAGCCATCTGAATGGCATGTCTTTCTCCTTTTTAGAAAATTTTAAATTTTTTACTGTTTTATTTTCATTTTTATTCACAAATAATAACCACTTATTTATTGAGTATAGTGTGATACTTCAATATACATACAAGGTACATTATTCAATCAATAATAAGCATTTTCAACTGTTATCACTTATAATTTTTATTTGAGATTTCATTTATCTTACAATAAAATATGATCACATCCACCCATTTCCCTCCTCCAACTCCCCTCATATTCTTTCAACATGTCCCCCTCCCAACTTCACGTCTTTTTTTTTTTTCTTTTTTTAGTCGCACTAAGTGCAACTCCTGCTGCTCATGTGTGCATGGGTGTGGGGCCACCCATCTTCAAAAAAGCATGATTCTCCCTGCTCCAGTAGCTCTCAGCTGCCGCTAGTTCCTCATTAGGGGGTGGGGACTGGAGAGCACCTCCCTCACAGGGCTGGAATTTTGGCTGTCTGACACAATGCTTAGTAGATAGTAAATATTGTTACTTTGTTATTTTAAAACAAAACCAAGACACATCATGATGTGGTGAGTAGGAGGGCAGGATTCTAGAGACAGACTGAATAGAAATCCCAGCTCTGACCTTAATTAGCTGAGTGAGATGGAAATTTACTTAACTTGTCTCAGTTCCGTTTCCCCATTTATAAAATGGAGACAGTAATTGTTTCTAATTCATAGAGGTGGGTGAGTTATGATATAAACATTTAGATCCATATCTGCCACATAGGAAGTGTGGTAGTTTGAATGAGAAATGTTCCCGACGAGCTTAGATATTTGAACACTTGATCCCTTGTTGGCAGATCTGTTTAGGGAGGTGGTGTAAGCTTGCTGGAGGAAGTATGCTTTGAAAGTTTAAGCCTGGGCGGGGGTGTCGCACGCCTTTAATCCCAGCACAGGAGGCAGAGGCAGGCAGATCTCTGTGAGTTCGAGGCCAGCCTGGTCTACAGAGTGAGATCCAGGACAGGCACCAAAACTACACAGAGAAAACCCTGTCTGGGGGGTGGGGGTGGGGGGAATAAAGTTTAAGCTTTGCCTCACTTGCAGACTGCTGTTTCTGCTTCCTGTTTGCAGTGGAAGATGTGGTCTCTGGGCTCCCTCTTCTGATAGCTTGCAGCCATGCTGCCCCTGCCTCCATTATAGACCCCCTCTCTGGAACCATAAGCCAAATTAAATTCTTCCTTCCGTAAGTTGCTTTTGGTCATGGCATTTTTGTCACAGCAACAGAGAAGTGACTAATACAGTAAGAACTATAAAAGTCATATTTTCTATTTCTTTCCATCTTGGATGCCCAGAAGGTCATGAATGCCCTCCCAACAGTTTATATATTTTCTTGATTTATCCAAAGTTCTTGTTTCACTTTAACATCTGATCAAGTTCTACACCTATTCTGTTTGAAAGAAACAAGTGACACGGGATTTGGCTTGGTTGATAAAGCACGTGCCTAGCATGCATAAGGCCCTAGGTTTAATACCTAACACTGTATAAGAGGAAAAAGAAACCAAGGTATTATTTAATGAATCTTCACATTATTACTAATAATTTCCTGGATCTACAAAGGCAGTAAATTTCAGTAATCAAAAAAGTAATTAACAAGAGAATGCTCCTTGAAGGACTGATACATCTAATACAGCATTCCTAAAGTCCCAAACACAAACATTATTGCGACTGCCTAATTCAGATCTAGTTTCTCTTCTGCATGAAATGAGGGAAAAACTAAAATCAAGACAAATGAATATTGTTCACCAGAAAGTAAACTTTACTTTTCCAACTGAGAACAATTGAGTGGTAGTTTTATCTTCTATCGCTCTGAGCTACAGGTTCTAGAGAAATGTTTCAGTATATACAAGGGAAACAGTCCCACGAGATGCTCCTAAGCACGTCCTACCTGATGACTTCCAGCACTTGAATCTAGACTTACGAGAGCATGAGAGAGCCAGAACAACCGTGGGGAGACAGCTGCTGGCAGCCTTCTTGACTTCCTCTGGCTTTGGCCCTGTCCCTGCACTGGGCAACCAGGCTTGCAGGAAGCCACAGAAATTTGAATGCACTGGGGAAGATTTTCACAGACTGTAAGACACTGCTCATTCCTTGGAGAGGCTGGGGCGCAGAGCCTAGCTCTTCGCAATTGTAATTTTTAGTATGTCAAACTGCAATATTTCATCGACAGAAAGAACAGTGGTTCTCGTGACAAATATATTAAGGAATATCATTGTTAAATAAGAAGGTGAAAATATGAACTTGTACTAAAAAGTCCTAATGGCCATATTTCAACACAATCTTAATTTTGGAATTTGAGCTATTTTAAAAACTAAGAGACACACGTGTAAGGTAAAAGATTTTCTCCATTCTTGACACCGCAAAACATCATATTGTCTACATACTATGCACTACCCAGAAACAGCACTGTCAATGCTATTACTGAAATGATTTCTTAAGGTTGAATCTTTGCTTTTAAAGGAAATTCTAAAAACATGCGCATCAAAATATCAGAGGCTTAATGAAGAGTGCTGTCCTAGGAGCCGTCTGTAGTCCTGACTGCCACTGTTGAGGGTATGGCCTTTCACAAATGACATGGCCTTGTGCAATGACATCTCCTGCATTACTTTCCCTTCTACTCCAGTTTCATTTCCCTCTCCAGGGTAAAACACCTCCAGCTTAGGGGAGGAAAGGGTGTATTTGGTTTACAACGTCAGGTCACAGTCCATCATTTTGGGGAAGTCAGGGCAGGAACTCAAGCAGCTAATCACACCCACAACCAAGCACAAAAGGAGCATTTACACACTCTGGCTTGCTCAAGTCCGCTTTCTTCACTGAGACACAGCTCTGGACCAAGTCCATGAAATGGTGCTGCCCACAGCTGCCCACCCCAGCTAGGTCTTCCTCCATCACTAGAGAATCTAACACAGCCATGCCCACAGGCAAACCCTCTGGAGACAGCCCATCATTGCAGCTACCTCTTCCCAGGTGATTCTGGATTGTGTCAAATTGACAATTAAAGCTAAACGCATCTTCTGTACAAGATGACTTGAGTGCCCTAAGGTTTTCTGATAACACAACATCTGAAACACAGTGTGTGATCTTTAAGTGGTGGGTTTTGATGTTATATTACCACTATGCACATTTTCTTAATAATCCACTCTTCTGAAAGTGATGCCTGCCAAGCCCAGTGTAATTCTTGCACCCAATATACAGAAAGGTATAAAAGAGGAAAAGAGAACTCTAAGAACAGAAACATACAATTTATCCTCTTTCTGGAAGATTAGAAAACATCTTCTATTTTACTTTCCTACGTGGGTACTTCCAGTCAATTGGAACAACAAACGTTCTCTTCCAATGAGTATGTCTGAGGTTCTCAGCACAGTATGGAATATGTGAGAGACATCAGCCCCAAGGAAGCTCCAGGGGGCCACTGGCCTCCCCAAACCCACCCTCAAACGATCTCTGCCTAGAAAACCTCCAACTGCAGCTTTCCTTCTTAGGCTCTCGGAGATGTTGGTGTGAGAGACGACAATGACCGTGATGAACCCAGCGGTACTGAGCGGCACTGATGCAGCAGTTAACAGTTATTTAACATTAACTCGGAGCCAGGCATTGTCAGCACCCTGTCCCTACTCTGCTCCACTTAATCCCCCTCACAGTCAGAAGAGGGAGAAACTCTGGTCGGATAGTACGATCATCCCCACTGACACAACAGCCATGCACATCTGCAATCCCAGCAACTGGAAAGCTGAAGCAGGAGAACTTCTTGGAGTTCAGGGACAAGTTGGGCTACAAAGTGAGACCTTGGAGAGACAGAGGGGGGGGTCGGAGGGGGGGGGGTGGGGTGTCAAAGTTGAGAAAGATTTAAAATGTGTATGCCCAATGTTATATAGTTAGTTTACAAATAAACAGCCCATTTGTGAGCAAATTTGATAGTAACCTGGCTCTTGGTTTTTCTAACACTGTTTTGTTTGGGTGATTGTTTTTGTTTTTTGTTTGTTTGTTTGTTTGTTGCAAGATCTCTGTATGAAGCCTAGAATGGCATTCGACTTGTGATCTTGTTTCAGCCTCCTGAGGGCTGGGATTATAGGCAGTCCACCACATCTGACTCAAGACCTTACTTAATTCTTAACCCTTGAGTTACACCAACCCCTTAACTCCGTGCAAGAGTGCCTCCAGGGTTAACTTAGGCCTGGGTCAGTCACTTTAGATCAGTATCACTCCACCTGAATCTCTCACATTCTTCCTGCCCTTGTTCCTGTTTCCTGACTTGTTTCTTTCTCATGACACAAAGTAAGGAGAAGCAAGTAAGCAACCATGACATCCCCCCCAAACTCCTATGAACAGCCCTTACTGCCCCCGTAACAGCCGTGGAACCCGGATTCAGAAAAAAAAGCTCCGGTAGGAAGACTGTCTGCTATAATTTATGACTTTAGACTAGCACCCTTTAGCCTGCAACATTTGTATACAGTCCACATTAATAATTAAACTCATTTGACAGATGAAATAGTGAGGTATGAGAAATGGTTTGCTCGCAACTACACAGTGCAGCTCCATAGGCCCTCTGAAGTCCTTAATTGCTCACTATTCAAGGATGGTGATTCCTAGTGGCTCAGGCTCCGCTCACTAGCAGCCCGAAGATGAACTTACAGTGAATCAACTTCCCACAGGCTCAACTGAAAAAAAAAAAAAAAAAAAAAGCCAAAAACAAAAACTGGAAATCTTCCCGAGGGCTGCCCTTCACAGCGGAGTTCCACATTATCTTTTAGCCAGGCAGTCTTGATTTCCCAGGTCAAGGCAAAAATGCCGCTGAATGCTTGTCAGCAGTTTTCAGTGGAGGAAGGGCTGCCACTCAAGTCTACTGAGAACCCTGAGCAGTCAACACATACAGATAGAGTCTGTACAACTCTGATTATAAATCGGAGATACCTGTGTCCTTCACTTTGCTGGCGCGCTCTAAGTCTTTAAATGTCAGCTCATTCCTTGTTGCTTATTTAAATGAAGAATTTTAAAAATCACATTTTCCACTTCATTGCTGGCTCCCTTTGGACCAAGGCATAAAAATAGCGATGTCATCAGGAGCCAAGATCTTTTCTGGAAGGGGGGCGGGGTTGAAAGAGCCCTAACCCTGGCACAAACGGACGGGTCTGCTTCAAAGCAGAGCGGATTTCAGCCACTTCGCTTCTTTTCCCCTTTTCCGAACTGGAAGGAAGGCGCAATTTGTAAGACAAGTCCCGGCGCGCGCCACCGCGCTCTGGGCTCGCACGGCGTTCTCCCGGCCCCGCCACCTGTCAGGACAGCCAGGGGCGGCTCGAGCCACGCGGGGTTGGGGAGGTGGCGCGAGAGGCTGCTCCGGGAAGCAGTCCGGGTGACTGAGGACAGTGGGGACGAGGCTGAGTCCCCGCGCGCTCGCCGCCGCCGCCGACTCGGCTTACCTGTTGATCTTGAGCGCGAAGGCGCGGCGCTCGGCGCTCGGCAGCGTGGCCATGGCGCGCGCGCGCGGCTCGACGGCCTCGGGACTCGCGGGGCTGCGGAGGGACGGGACCCG
>CABHPQ010159511.1:0-23261 GCA_902168405.1 Peromyscus aztecus
TTATAAAAATACATTAAAAAAACTCTACATAATATAGGCACTCATTGTCCTTAATTCACAGGAATATATTTTCTGGATTCCTTTAGATAAGTATGAATTGAGTTTAGATTTGAAATTATTTTACTTTATGATGCATTTGTCAGGGGTGTGTGAGTTTGTGTGTACATATGTTTGGTGCACAAATGTATAGATGTGAGAAGATGATGACAGAGAAAGGGGGGAAGGATGAAGGGGAAGAAGGGGAGATAAAGAGGGAGGGGAGAGAATATGTAGCTGTGTGAAATAAGATAAGGACAGAGAGAAGGAGAGAAGGAGGGAGGTACAGAGAGTATTTAGTGAAATAATACTCAAATGGTGCTATCATATATGTATTATTGGGGGAGGTGATAAGGAATATTTGTGAAGTAAATAAACAACAAATTTGAGCCAAGGCACTTTGTGAAGTAATGCTACTTTGTATAATTACATTTCCATTGTTATTAAGATCCCAAACTCCAGCGGTTGTAACTAACAGCTCATTGTGAGAACAAGTCCAACACAAGCAGGTGGTTGCTATTCTCATACTTCTGATCCAGTTCTTAGATATGATTCTGATTGTGTGTAAAACCAAAATATTTAAAAAAGGAAATAAGGGAGACATCTGGTAACTAAGCAGATTCAATTCTCTAGATGTCAGGACCCATCATCTCTTTTCTTAGCAGCCCTCATTTGCAAAGTCAGCCTTCAGAAGAGAACAGTACAGTTTGTGAACTACATGACATGCTCAAAGTATAGAAGTAACATCATATTTAAATACATCAAGAGACTCGGGCTTTCCTGTCAAATGCTACTTCTGTCTATATCTCCTGTCTCAATCCCAGGGGTTGGTAGGAATTCAGTGGCAAAGCTGCAGCCTCCTCAAAGAACCCAAGCTTGGCAGGAACTAGCGCAACCTCTGTTCCTTCTCAGTGATGATGTCCATGCTCCTTGGGATTTAGCCCAGAAACCCCATCAAAAGAGGAGATTTCCTATGTAAAAATAAGCACGGGGATATCTTTTGCACAGCAAGCATTAGATACTATAGCCTTGTGGGTTTTAATTTTATAGTATCCTGTTTTTTGGTGGTGCTGTGAACTGAACCTAGTTCCTCACACAAGTTCAGCAAGCTCTCTACCACGGTTATATTCCCACAGAAAGTTTTCTACTTTCTGTGAAACCCCATTTCTAACACTTGCTCAATGAAAAGCTTACAGCAACTTCCAAACAAGTTCTAAAGACTGATTTTACAGTAATTAAGTAATCCATGAACTATGTTTAAAGATGTCTTATAACATCAGTGTAATAGCATGGAATCTCCAATCTACAGATGATGAAATGTGCTTTCCTGTATGATGACGCCTGTTAGTCAGTCTTCTGTCAAAGAAACAAAGCCGCTGCTCAAGCATGTGTCTATGTTCTCTACCGACATTTAGTTTGGAAACAGTCAAGACACAGTTTGCAGTTATGTGCATAGAATCACAGTATTGTTTCTAACATTAGGAACTATTGGCACATGAACACATTGCTCATTCACTGTGCTGTAAAAATGGACATCCTAGTTATAACTACAAGGCTGGATATTTGCATGTTCTCCAGAAGTGAATGCGATAGTGTTTGTCCTTTGCTTTTGGTTTTGCTCAGGAGACCAAACTGGTGAGAGCAATGACCAGAACTCTTGTGACAGCCAGAGGCATGAACTATGGACTTAATGTATATAATTTAAAGCACATAATTGCTGGCTTCAGGCATCGCTGAAAGTGAATTTCCCAAATGGCAATCAAAAGTCAGTATGGTTGAAAGGAGGAAAATATTAGTGAGTCATGGGATACCCATGCCCATCGGTGCCTTATTCTTTTTCAGTATACATTTATGGCTATATTGTGAAGGTCTTTATTACAAATATCATTTGGGAAATTCAATTTGCTCCCTTGGTGTTGATGGGGACTGCATTGATATAAACATCTGTCTAGAAAACACATAAATAGAGAAAGTAAAAGTCAACGTTCTCTGTCTCTATTAAATATAATCTGGAATACTTACTTGATTTAATTGAAGAAAAGAGGGCATTGCTAATCTTTCATTTGCTGATTTGCTACTGGACCAAGTGATATAATTGGAAAAACCTCAAAATTTATTGCCAGTTTGAGAATGACTTCTTTCAAAACAAAATGCAGTTAATTGTACACTCTGTTGTCTATGGTGTTAATATGCATTGCTTAGCAGTATCATTGGAGAACATCAAATCATGCTTCAAAGAATTTGTTAAGCCTATATGCATGTTTAATAAATATCCTTCACTCTTACAGTTGCTTCTAACTCCTTTCAAGGACCAATATGCTAACGTGTTTGGGAGACTGGGGTCATGAACTCCCCGTGAAGCTTCTGAAGGATGTGAGAGGATAAATTGCTTCCCTTTCCTGCTGGTTCCAAAGTGCTCCAGTGTCTCAGTTCTGGAAATGCATATGGAAACAATTGCCCTTGGTCTATTTCCGCTTCTCTCTATGCAGGCCATGGCCTCTCCAAATGGCTTCATAAGGCAAGCTGTTTAGCATAGAGGTCAGGGACCAGCTCAGCCAGCCCTGAATGCACAATGCCTGACCCTAGCACTTGCTATTCAAAGAAAGGGGGCATGCACAGTGTTTTTGAGCTCCATTAGTTTAATATATCATCTTATCCAACACTTCATCTTTTTCCGAACAAAAAGTGGGATGAATAATACTTGCTGAAGGTGAAAGTGCTCGTTGTGTTCTGAAAAGAACAGGATTAGGAACTGAGAGTGTTTGTTCCAGCTGCTGTCTGCTTGGTCTTCCTCCCTTCCACATCTGCCTCAACAACGTCTTCGCAGTTTACAGTGAACATAGGTTTCCAAATTTAAAAGGATGGGGTCATGAAACATGTCCATCCAATCTATCCCATCAGGGTCCTTTATGAAAGAAGACAGACCAGATCTTTTTATTTGGGGAAGTGACATTATTTCAAATATGATATTATCATCAAATACACAAACAATATAAGAGGAATAAAGTATACTCATTTTGCCACTATTTTGTAGGTATTCAGGACAAGAACAAATCTAAAGACTTTAGAGATGATAGTACTCTCACTAAATTCACTAGAAAGTTAGGCTAGAATCAGGAGGCCCCTTCTGGTAGTTATCTGAACAGCATAAAATAAATGAGGGGAGAACAGGAGACTCTTTCACATTGTAGCTGCCTGAAGACTGTATAGGGAACTCTAACTATGTAGCCTTAACAAAACATCCCTCATGCTGTGGTGAGCTTTCCAGAAATGCTGATACATGGGTCACCCACATTTCTATAAGTAATCTCAACAAATTCATTGGCTCACCAAGCTAAAATTTCTTTGGTCTGTCATTGTCCTGTCTCTCTGGAATAAATACAAAGTCTCCCCCACACCCCCCACACCCTGCCAAATGTAGCACAATTGTTGCTCAAACAGGGACTCAATAAAAACAAAGATGAATATTGGAGAAATTGTTGCAAGGCCCTTGGGATGGCTAATAAGATGTATAACTGAGGCTGATGCATCTAAGGATGGAGCATCTGCTGGGTCGTTCTTGCCACAGCCATTCTTGTCTATGTGGTATGGCATGGTGTGCCTCTTCCCTATGACTGGCATTTGTGTGTCTTTTGCTACAGATGATACTGCATCCATCTGAAACTAAGCTGTCTGATGACAAAGTGTCCTTGGGGAGGTGGTAGAGGATCCCAGGGCAGCTAAATGTTTCTATGTTGTATGAGGTAGCATATATCCAGGATAAATGGGGTCTATCATTGAAGTATGGGGATACCTTCAAACAGCTGAGGGCCAGAGTATATATTAAAATCTCTAAAAGTAGCATATCGTGATAGGAGTATACACAGATTATAGTGGAATTTGTATGTTCCCTGCTGTGAGTGATAAAACATGTAACAGATGTTCTGAGTATTCTTCCCAGAAAGAACTTGTCCCTGTAAGGGAGACATTATAAAGGGAAAAGTCATGATTATAGTACCTTCCATGCTAGCTGCTAAGGTGGTTGGGAAAGTGGGTAAAGGGGAGGAGGAAACGGAACTGCTGGGCTGGCATTTTTGATAGCTGGCACAGTATAAAGGAGAGTGTAAATCCTTTATAGTGTAAATCCTTTAGACTCATACTAAAGCTCTTCCTGGGATACCAACACTTGAACCCAACAGGAAGAATTGTATGAGGAGAATGAAGTAGAAGTGACAGAGGACTCTCCTCTTGTTTGACCCAAGGAGTCACAGAGGATGGGAAACAGAAGTATGATTCAACATGCACACAGGGTCTTTATAATAGCCCAGAGCAGGAAAATGATAATCAGGGACTACAATACCTCTGAATTGCTTTAATTAGGAAGACTTTTAAACAAGAAATGGAAAAGACTCCATTAGCCTAGCTTGTGAGGCTATGGGACACAGGGCAAATGGGACCAGTCTGGGAACCATGGAAACAGAGAAAATGAGCAAAACAGCAACTCTGTCCCCCTTGAAGCCAAGCCTGATGAATCTGAGGCACAACTCATGTTCGTTTTCTTTCTGTTGCTGAAATAAACACCATGACCAAAAGCAACTTGGGGAGGAAGAGTTTATGTTGTGGAAATATTAGTTTAAGATGTATTATGTGCACTGGGCAGTGATGGTTCATGCCTTTAATCCCAGCACTTGGGAGGCAAAGGCAGGCAGATCTCAGTGAGTTCGAGGCCAGCCTGATCTACAAAGCAAGTTCCAGGACAGCCAGGACTGTTACACAGAAAAACCCTGTCTTGAGAAACCAAAACCAAAAAAAAAGAAAAAAAAAGTGCTACATTCACTTATGGTGGGAGATATTTGTCCAATGATGCAAAGATGTGTTGCATTACTTTATGTTGCATTTATTTAACTCTGTAAAGCTGTGTTACTTTCCCTTCCTGATTGGTCTAATAAAAGGCTGAACAGCCAATAGCTAGGCAGGAGAGAGAAATATGTGGGGCTGCCAGGCAAAGAGAATAAGTAGGAGAAGGGGGGGGAAGCAAGAAAGGAGAAGGATGCCAGGGATCAACCACCCAGCCACACAACCAGCCACAGAATAAGAAGGAAAGAAAGATATATAGAATAAAGAAAGGTAAAAATCCCAGAGGCAAAACACAGTTAAAGAAAAGTGGGATAATTTAAATTAGAAAAACTGGCTAGAAATAAGCCAAGCTAAGGCTGGACATTCATAAGTACAAATAAATCTCTGTGTATTTATTTGAGAACTGGTTTGTGGACCCCCATAAGAATAAAAAGAAAAAAACAAAACAAAAAACTACAAGCTTACACTGCAGGTCATAATCCATCACCAAGGGAAGTCAGAGAAATAATTCAAAGAGGAACTCAAGCAATGACCATGAAAGAACACTGCTTCTGGGATCACTTGCTAGGTCATGCATGCTCTGCTAGCTTTCTTAAACAAAAAAGATCCACATTACTAGAGATGGTGTTGCCCATAGTGGACTGGGCCCTCCCTTATCAATCATCAATCAAGAATGACAAATGTGGCTATAGACCAAATTGATTAATGCAACTTTTTTTTTTTTTTTGGTTTTTCGAGACAGGGTTTCTCTGTAGCTTTGTGCCTTTCCTGGAACTCACTCTGTAGCCCAGGCTGGCCTCAAACTCACAGAGATCTGCCTGCCTCTGCCTCCCAAGTGCTGAGATTAAAGGCATGTGCCACCACCGCCCGGCAGATTAATGCAACTTTTAATATATTTTTAATTTATTATTTTTAGGTATATGGGTTTGTTCTTGTTTTGCTTTGTTTTTGTTTTGCCTTCATCTATGTCTGTGCATGTCATGCTTGTGGAGGCAGAAGAGGTCATTGGATCCCATGAGACGAGAGAGATACAGACAGTTGTGTTGTAAGTGACCTGTAGGTGCTGGCTATCAAACCTTGGTCCTCTGGAAGAGCAACCAGGCGTTCTTAAGCGTTGAACAATCTCCCCAGGCAAATTTTGATGCAAATTTTGAGTTGAAGCTTCCTTTTCCCAAGTGACTCTAGGTTTTGTCAAGCATATAATAAAATCCAACCAGAATAAAAGAAAATCAGTCTCTTCTAAACTGACCGATATGAGCAATTGGGAACTCTTGGTTAGTGCTTGCTTAGGTCTCCATGAACACCACAAGTCTTTAGACAAAGGATAGGCATTTAGGAGGGTTCTGGATCTGAGAAGGCAGAATTTAATGTCCAATTCAGGAAGCCAAATAGAACTGTGCTCATAGGAGAGTTTTAAAAGAAGTTGATTTAGTAGGGCTTCAGCTATTTTTATGAAGCTTTAGTGATCTCCATGGTGGGACATGATATTTATGAAGTAGGAAAATGATTTGGAGCAGAATGTATGTTGGATTCGTATGTTACTAAAGCACCCAAAAAGAGGTAAGAAAACAAAATAAAACAAACAAACCAAGAAAAATACCACAAAAGAGAGAGGGTCTGGCTCATTCAAAAGCAAGTGTGAAGTTTCCAGGGGGAAATTCCCCCCCCCCCCAAAAAAAAGTTGCACTTATGGGCCTTGGAAAGTCTTAAAAATCTGAATGATAACTCACTGACAGGGTAGACAATAGGGAGATTCCCACCGCCCACTGCAGTGCAAGAGGAAGCCACCCTACCTCTACCTATTCCACTAAGGAGGTGGTCAAGTTTGCCTGCAGAAGAGGACTGTGCAGGGCAACTGGAGGCTCTTTGTTGCAGTGCAGGGTTTTGGTATTGGGGCCTATGGGGGTCCAGCCCCTTGATAGGCCCCTCCCAGGGTCCAGGAAGAATCTACAACTAGCTGATAATTAATCTTTGATGAAAAGAAATGAATCTATGTCATGAAAGTCCTTAGTTCATACACTTTATTATTCTGTGATAGTTCTCTCTCTACACAGCTTCTATTCTGCTCTCATCTGCTCCTTTCTTGCCTGATTTCTCTCTATATTTATCTACTGTCCCCTCTAGGTTCTATCTTAATTCCTTCATCTAGTTCTGTCCCTTCTAGGTTCTCATCTATCTAGTTCTTTTCCCAGCAGCTCCTCTCCCATCTCCTTCTCTCTCATCTGGCTCTTCCTCATCTTGTTCTTCTCCATCTGGCTCTTCCTCATCTTCCATCTCATTCCTCTAGTCCTCTCTTGTAGCCCTTCTATCTCATTCTTCCCCATCACAGTTTGTTCCTCTCAAGTTCTTACCCATCTAGTTCTTCCATTCTCCTTTCTCTTCTCCATCCTCTGCCCTGGAAGTCCTGGTATAAAAAGGGAGGGTTCGAGCTAAATTGTGTAAAGCTATTACTTAATGTCTACCTGACCTAGGTGGTGTCCCCTTGTGGAATTTACCTTAAGTCAGGAGACTTGTGTGTGGGCTGCTATCACTGTTAGTCCTTGAAAGTTGGGGCCCACCTGGGCAGTGCCTCCTTGTGGAATTTAAGTCAGGAGACTTGCACGTGGGCTGTTATCATTGTTAGTCCTCGGAAGTTGGGCGCCCACCTGGGCGGTGTTTCCTGTAGTCCTTGAAAGTGGCTAAGGGAGATATCTGATTCCAGAGAAAGCCTTTCCCGAGGCTGTTCTCCAAATACCTGGAATATGTATGTCCAGAGAGTGATCAGTCCACACTGTTAGCCCTTCTTAGGGAAAAGTCAATTGGGGAAACTATGAAGGCACACATGATTTTCATAACAGAATACAGCTGATATATAACAAGCCAAGTATCACCAAAAACTCCTTGGAATTTGACTTCCCCCGGAGGAATTCCCTGATTCCTCCAGGTAGTGACGTTGCCATACCAGCTGAGTTCTTATGGTATCTTCCTGCGGCCTGCAGCATTTGGGATCCTTACTGATATGCAGAATCATTGAGCTTTGGTGGGAGCAATGATGTGCCTTACAAATCACCTTCTAACATGTGTTTAGATTACAGATTACTCATGGAGGGATGAGTGAAGTTCACTAAAGCTCACAAGACTCTAAACTCCTAGCATTTACAAGAACCCCTTTAAGGTTATATAAGCAATCCACCCTTGTCTACAGTTGTTCTTCAGTGGCTTAAGAGCCTGAGTGCTGCACAGGGAAGTTTAGTTACACAGGGTTCTGAGGTGGTATTGTGTCCGAAATATTGTGTACCCTAATAAACTTACCTGGGGTCAGAGACAGAACAGCCACAATATTAAACATAGAGGATAGGCAGTGGTAGCACACGCCTTTAATCCTAACATTCCAGAGGCAGAAATCCATGTGTTCAAGGATACAGCCAAGCATGGTGACTCACGCCTTTAATCCCAGAAAGTGAGCCTTTAATCCCAGGGAGAGGTGGTAGAAAGCAGAAAGGTATATAAGGCGTGAGGACCAGAAACTAGAAGCATTTGGCTGGTTAAGCTTTCAGGCTTTGGAGCAACAGTTCAGCTGAGACCCATTCTGGATGAGGACTCAGGGGCATCCAGTCTGAGGAAACAGGACCAGCTGAGGGACTGGCGAGGTGAGGTAGCTGTGGCTCGCTCTGTCTCTTTGACCTTCCAGCGTTCACCCCAATACCTGGCTCAGGTTTGGTTTTATTAATAAGAACTTTTAAGATTCATGCTACAGGCTTCAGGAGTGATCATCCATGCCGGGCTGGGCTTTCCAGTGATGCAACCGCCCAAGTCATCATGTCTTCTGTAAGGAAATTCCAGTACCTGGTGGTCCGTCACGCTGTGTATGCTCAGGATTGTTTCTTCGGTCTGTTGGTGTCCTGTCAGATCCAGGTAGGCATCTTTGTGCCTCTCCCTGGGAGAGGCAACACTGACAATCCCAACTCTGGAAACCTCACCTTGCTTTAAGGAAAATGGCGTCTCATCAAGGCAGTGCTTTTCGATCCTTACACTCTACGTGAGTATGAATTGTGTTAGCTTGGTACACTGGAATGAACAAGCTAGAGCTGTTACAGAAACAAATGGGTAGGGGACTCCAATTTTCCCACTTAGCCTTTCATCACAACAACAAGGGGGCAGAATATTAGCCACACTTTACCTGTAACACCTCATCGTACATTTTAGCAAGCAGAGAAGTCCTGCTTTCAGACATTCATTGTAGCTGACTCTTAAATACATCTTAGGTGAGATGTGCTCCAAGTGCAGGCTTACCCAGTGCTGAGTAGTTTTTCTTATAAAGACCTGCGAGCTGTCATACCACTATGGCTTCTGGTTTAACAGAGCCTCACAATGCACTGCTACTCTGATGACCCAGCTTGGGCAGGGATTGGGTATGGCTTGGTTCTTCTGAAATATATCTGGGAGAGTTGGGCTCAATAAGGATAACGTTTATAAATTCACATCTCTGGCATGTTGTGGTAAGCCAGCATGTATAATGTGTAGAGGCCACATCTGTACAGTAAGAAGGTGTAAGGTGTACATCTAAGTTACTATTTGAACAGCTGCATTCAATTCATAATATTAAGATCACACCAAACTCACTCAAGAAAAACTAGACCAAGAATGGGTAAAGTCACTGAAACTTCTGAAACGCAAAAAAAAAAGCACAGAACACTGCCACGTCCCCTTTGTAACACATCTCTTCGGTGTTATTCTTGAGCAGAGGGTCCTGGTGACAGCTAAGATGACAGTGCCACCTTCATGAGCAGTGGCGTTGGGAGGATTTGCAAAGTCTGTGTGCCAAAGAAGAAAATGTCTCCAAGTGTTTTTCATTCATAATTAAGTATGTTTTCTGGCAGCCAACTATGAAATCCACAAGATTTACATTGACTCCTTCTGTTCAGGAGTAATTGTAGACTCTGTGTATCTCTGAATCACATTCTAGTCCTTGGGTTTTTATTTATGATCACAAGGGTTGTTGAAACATAAATTTCTTGGAAACTATGTATTTCAAGAAAAAAACAAGGCAAATGTCTAGGGGTTTTCAACCATAATAATTTATATTTATTAAAATACATTAATATAAATATGTATGTATACAAATACATATTAAATATGTTTAGAATATATTTAAATACATTTATATGTATAAAACACACTTCACTATATATTAAATACAATACTTTATTAACATATAATTACTTATTAACTGACTGACTTAGGAGAATTATCTAACTGGGGCTACCATCACACAAACAGATCTGTCACTAGTTACATGCCATGGTTTGAATGTGACTGGAAAGATTTATAATGACTTTTGTTTTGTGTAAATATAGACCACTAATGAACAAGTGACAATATTTGCAAAGTCTGAAACTTTAAGTTGGCACTTTTCTTGGTGTTCGTGAATTGAAGGGTATAGTCTGCCTCATTCTCAGGTGAGCCAGCTGGAATGCCAGCAGAAAAGACAACAGTGGCGCAGCCTGAAGCCGGCAAACTGTACGAGGTGCCATGAGTGCACAGCTTCACCTTTTCTGGCTCTCTGGCCACCTCCAGCGTTTTGAACACTCGCAACGGGTGATTTCTAGAGCAGGCCACAAGACTGACTAACATTAAGGTACAATAATAATGCTGTTTTTCACTTCAGAAAGTAGTAAGTCCAATAGATGGGGCCACTGTGCTCACCAAGGGGATGGCTTAAGGAAGCGATTATAGGCAGTGCTATAATCTCAGTTGATAAACATTACTCTTTTACTGGGAACAAGAAATATTGCTCACCTATCCTGTTAGCATTCTGAGAAGAAATTCAAATATTTTTCCAAATTTGTTACTAGGGAATATGATTCATCTCAAACTCAAAAAAAGTATAGAAAAATTGAAGTTTAAAGTAAATGATATTTTAAAATAATTCAACAATTAGCACGATAGAAACACCTCAATGTAATCAACTGTCTCACTTATCCAGAGGACCTGATCCAGTTGGGGGCGCCTCAGCTATTGGTTCATAGTTCATGTGTTTCCACTAGTTTGGCTATTTGTCCCTGTGCTTTTTCCAATCTTGGTCTCAACAATTCTTGCTCATACAATCCTTTCTCTCTCTCACAGATTGGACTCCTGTAGCTCCATCTGGGACCTTGGGAGGCTCCCAGGCAGTGGGACCCGGACCTGTCCTTAGTGCATGAGCTGGCTGTTTGGAGCCTGGGGCCTATGCAGGGACGCTTTGCTCAGCCTGGGTGAAGGGAGGAGGGGACTGGACCTGCCTCAACTGAATCTGCTAGGCTGAGCTGAATCCCCAGGGGAGTCCTTGCCCTGGAGGAGATGGGAAAGGGGGGTGGGCTGGGGGGAGGGCAGAGGGGGGCGGGAGGAGGGAGGACAGGGGAATCCGTGGCTGATATGTAAAATTAAATTAAATTATAAAATAAAAATAAAAAAAAGAAAAGAAACACTTCAATGGTTAAGAGCACTAGTTGTTCTTCCAAAGTACCCAAGTCATAACCATCTTTAATTCCAGTTCCTTGGAATCTACTACCCTCTTCTAGCATCCTTGGGCACGGCATGCAAATGGTACATAGACATATATGGAGCGAAAACACCCATACACATAAAATAAACTTAAAAAATAAAAAATAATGCAACCGTTATATAATTCAAAGCAATAAAGAGCGCATGGATTTGGTAAGTCCTTAAGTACCATATCTTAAAACCTGTCATTCTTTCATAAATACGTAGCATCAATGGAAAATGGGAGTTCTCCTAAGGTACGGACTTATAGAGTGAAAACAGAAATAATGAAGTCTGATACTACAATATAAGGGACAAGCAAACAAATAATAGAATGGTTTAAGAGGCTATTACTTCATTAATAGATAGATGTAAAAACAGAATTTAAGATGGTCCACTGGATTGGGTAATTAGGAGACACTTATTCTTTTATATTTCAAGAGGATAAAACCAGTCAACACAGTTTGAAAATAAAAGTTCCATATTTTCAGGAGTATAGATGAGAAGAGGAAGTAGACGGCATTGTATATTGATGAAGCACACATGCAGACCAACAAAGAAAATTCCTTTAAGACAGAAGAGACTCGAGGACCCACAGATGCAATGAAGGGTGCAAAGTGATTCAGAGAAAAAGCACAAGAAGAAAAGCAAGGGTCGAGCTTTGACAAGGAGAACAGCTAACTCTTCCATGAGCTGGGAACTAAGTTGAGTATAGAAATGAAAGATACTGGTAGAGATTAAAACAAGGAGTTGAAAGTAGATAAAGGTCACACTTGAAGGGTTAATTTTTTTCATTAAACATATCCAGTGCGAAATGGAGAAAGATGATAAAGGTTTGCCAGGAATCATTTCCCCTAAATAACCAAAGAGGATTCAAATACCTAAATTTCTAATTATTTGGAATATGAGGTCTGCAAGACAAACTGATCTCCTCAAAGAATGTATGCAACATCTGGATGCCCAAATCTACCAGGTTCAGATAACTACTCTAAGCCCAAGGACACAGCCTGCACAGAGGTATCCTCTTCCAGATGAATTGGGTTCCATTTCCAGCAACTCATTAGATAGTTCATCACCTCTTGTAACTCCAATTTCAGGGGATCTGTTGTCCTCTTCGGGCCTCTGCAGATACTTGCAAGTGCATAGCATGCATTCACACAGGCACATAAATGTACACACGAATCAAATTAAATTATATCCTTAAGAGTACACTTTTGCATTCCAAGAAAATTATCTAATACTCAAAAAAGGTTCACAGATTTTTTTTCTACTTTGAACTTTCATTACCCCCAATTCCCTTTACCTTTGACCTGTCTTTCATCAGGAGCATTATAAAGACATAATTTCCCTCTAAGTCTGTAAGTGGGTTCTGAATTTTACGTTTATCAATCCTCTTTTATATGTCTCTGGGAAAAAATAGAATTCAGTCTGAAAGCATTGCCCTTGGACACTTTAGCACAGTTATGACCTTGGAGAAAATATAGTGGCTTTCCCCCAAGAAATGGTATCTGTCTGTCACTGATATCTTTTAGATATTTCATATGAGAAGAAATTGAGGGTCACTTCAAACTTCATGAAGTACATCCTAATAGTCACTTAAATATGAGACTAAAAGATGACTGGGTTAGTAATACTCTTAGGTTGAGTACCAAAGCTGAAAATGAGGAAACTATCACGCTAGATATATTGACCAGGGCCTTCCAGGCAGAAAGAATAATATAACCATGTTGATTTTTTATGAGTGAGATCATTTATAATGAAAAGAACATAAATATTTAATGTGCCTTTTACACTGAACAAAGGTAAAAGAAAATAGAGTCTTCCTCTCTCCTGCAAACCACTTTTGAATTTGGAAAGCACAAAAATGCTGCAGGGGTTAGGTTGTGTTTGTAGTAAGCACAAAGGAGTGAGGTGGGGCAAAAATTCAGCACCCAGTAGGAGGTAGATCCCAGCCAGCAAGACTTTCTGCATCTTCTGCCACACCAAGACAGGATAATGAACCTTATTGGCTCAGCTCTACTGGCAAAGCTGATACTTAGCAAACGGTGTGTGTTTTTTTTCAGAGTAGAACTAGAATTTGAATTTTTAAACACTAAAGCAAGATTAAGCTCTGTCATGATTTCTAGGTGCCATTTAGTCTTCAGTCTGTCAGCAAATGGCTTTCTTTTTTGTTAGGAGTACATCAATTTTTCTCTCTTCCAAAATTACGTTTCAATTTTGGTCGTAATTTCTACACCATGTCTTAAAATGTTGGACTGCTAGCAAAGAACAAACAGAAAAGTGATTTTTCACTTGCTTGTAAAACATAATCATGTTTTATTAATATTTATAGAAAATTAATATTGTTTTAATTATACAGCTCTTTTTATATTTAATAATTTTATTGTTAATAAATTAGATGTTATTTAAAACTCACAGTATTGGGGGAGTGATGCAGAAGGATTACCATGAGTTCTACGCCAGCCTGAATTGAAGCATAAGACCCGATGCCAAAACAGTGACTTAGCATCTAAACTTTCAGCTAAAACTCTTAATTTCATAACCAGAACAGAGCATAAAAGTTTTCAACACAAATCTCTATAATTTCTTGTCAAATTTTAGAACTTGTTCCCCATTTTGAAAGGATTTAAGATGATTCTGGGATTCCTCTTTAAATCACAGAAATGCTTCTTTGTTAACAAGGTTATTGGAGGTCTAGAACAAGACAAAGCCTATTGTCAAGCATATGACTTTGTGCATTCCTAGTTATGGTGATGTCTTTGCAAATGAGTGGCTGAAACCATGATGCCTTCATGGTTGACAAACAGGCCTGTGGAGTGATAAATGGTGTTTGACATATCAGATAGCTTCACACTACACCATTGAATCCTGCAGTGACACACAGTTCTGGGGCCTAGCACTGCAAGTCAGACTGAGTGTCTCACCAGACATCATTCCATCATACCATTTTAGCTGGCTGATAGGATGCTTGGAGGTAAAACCTTTTGTGATCTCATCATCAAATACCTCAATACCTTAGCCATCAAGAGGCAGAAAGCCAACGCCAATCTGGTCTCTGTTTAGGTAGAGCCACAAGAATCAGAGCTATGGAGCTGATATGTCTGTTCATGTCTTACAGATGTTGTGGTTTAGTGTTTTGTTGACTGATGATTCAATTGTTTTTTGTTTTTGTTTTTGTTGTTGTTTTAGTTTTATGGTTTTTTTGTTTTGTTTTTATTTTTTTAATTAAACATCTTCATTGCCTTGGCTGCCAGTCATAGCTACCTTTCAGTCAGCACTACAAAGAAAAATATCAAGAAAGGAAAGGCCAAAATATCAGCAATATCACTTTTTATTAAAAAATTGTTAATTATAATACAATGTGAAATCAAATATAGGAAACATCTGAAAAAAAGAAAAGGATCTTTGTAACTGGAGGCTATTCTTTGTCCTACCCCGCCCAAAGCCACTTTTAAATAACCATTCAGAGGCTTATATTAATTATAAATGTTTGGCCAATGGCTCAGGCTTATTACTAGCTGGCTCTTACATCTTAAATTAACCCATGTCTATTAATCAATGCATTGTCTCATGGCCATGGTATTATAGGTCTGCTGGCATGATGTTCCTTCAGTGGCTGGTTGGTGTCTCTGCATGAATCTGCCCTTCTTCTCTCTGTATCTCTGCTTGGATTTCCTGCCTGGCTCTTATCCTGCCTTGCCATAGACCAAAAGCCACTTTATTTATTAACCAATGGGATCAATACGTGCTCACAGCATACAGAGAGACATCATCCCACATCAGCTCTTCATTAACATTCTCTAACACACATTATAACAAATGGACCTCCAGAGTTCCGTGGCCCCCATGCTCCTTCCCCCATCTCAAAGAAATGCATTTTTAGGAGTCAGTTCCCCTTGATTGCTCCACTTAAAGCACTATGTACATAGGAAATCTCATGGAGTTCAGCTTAATTTAATATGCATTTTTGAAAAGAATCTCTTGCATAGATTCTTGCATCATTTAGTTTCTGAATTCTTTTGCAGGTTGCTTTGATTGCAAGATGCCTGCATGCTGTTTGTAGAAAATGCACGCCATCAAGTTTAGACATTTTCCTTGGTGGCTGTGCCAGTTCTTCATTCCACAGTTCCTTTTGGAACATCCCCATGAATTCTCAGAAATGATTTCTTTTAATTTCATCAATACTCTGTGGATGCACAATGTGAGTGTCATTTGCACTCACTCACGTGTAAGAATGGACTATTTGGACACTCTGTGAGTGCCTGTGAAATCTTTTGCCAGTTCCATTAGTGATTTAATATTTCCTTGTTTTTAAGATTGTTAATGGACAATTCTTCTATCACTCTATAATTGCTATAGGTACACACCAATTCACATGTTATAAATATCTTATGCCAATCTACCATTTTTTCCCCCACAGAAATAGCAGCTCTTTAAAAGGCAGTTCTTTGTGGTCCTTTCAAACGCTCAGTGTTTTTAATTGATATATTTGTCAACTGCAATGGACAATTTTAATGCCTCTCCATTCTTAAAAGTTGATTTCTATCAATGAATATCAAGAAGAGAAAAAGGATGATGTAATACACACAGGTAAATTTTTGAACTTCCATTTATAATTAAGTTATTCAAATATTAAAATAAAAAGAAAAGAGTATTACTGTTGATAAGGAAAAAAGTTGTAATGATATCAATAATTTTCATTATTTCATTTAAGGAAATACTTCTAGTGTTTTGTGCCAGAGAGTTAATCTTATCTTATGATAGTAGTAACTCACTTAAAAATTCTTTACAAGTTTCTTTATAAATCACAGGATTTTAATAACACTATAAATAATTTCAGTAAATAAAACATCACAATTATTTTTTCAATAGTTTTTGTATCTATATACTTTTTGAATCTTGCTGTATTTGTGTTTTATTATATACTTTGTACACAAAAGTTATATGATAACTAACAAGTTTTTATAAAACTGATCAAGACAAAACTGATGTTTCATTTACACCATGATTTAGTAATATATATAATTACAATTTTCATAGACAAAGTTATTGTATTATTAACACTAGAAATTTCCTACATAGACTACTTCTATACTAGATTGTATTTAAAATTTAAAGATCATTCAAATTATTGAGTCTTCTATTTATTTATTTAATGTGTGTGTGTGTATGTATGTGTGTGTGTGTGTGTGTGTGTGTGTGTGTGTGTGAGAGAGAGAGAGAGAGAAGATATTGGGCATTGAACTTGGGACTTTGTGAATACTATGCAAGCTCTCTACCCCTGAGTTTTATTCCCATCCCAACTTATTAGTCTTTAAAAGGAATAATATCATTAGAAGGACATATTTAAATTTATAAATCAACATTTAAAAATTCCCATGTAATAGTACCATTTGGTAAAACCAATATTTACCATGGAATTCCTTTAATCAATACTGAATTTTCATGAGCTATCATTCATTATCTGACTTTCAGATGAGGGAATTTCAGAGAATCAAATTATGCTACTGAAGACCACACAGTTGATATGGAAAAGAAATATTTAAGACATAGATATTTTTGCATCTAAAAATCCATGTTCATTTTACAATTATATAAATGGCTTTATGACAAGTAGAAGTACAATACCAAAAATGTGATGAAAAGATGACATTCAAAGGATACTTTAAAGTCCAATTCCAAAAACATGTAAATAATTACAAACATGACTTAGCGGGACTGTCCCTTTAGGCAGTGCTGAAGATCTCCAGATACAAAACCAATCTGAAAGGGCCAGAGGCCAGAGAGTAATATTATGGGCATTATTTTGAAAGTAACACAGACAAAGCCTGTTTCCTATTATCAGGATTGTTGATTTCTAAAGTCGACTGCATGATTACAGAAACCATACCTAAGACTTGAGGTATGTATGTGCACCACAAATACAACAGTGTCTATGACTAAGGAATGTGATGCAATGGATATGATCTAAGAAAACCTAACCCCTGAAGACCTGATTTTCCGATAGGTGAATTAAAGAGAAGTGATTCGCATTATAAATATACTTTTAGGATTTCTGCAGAGTGGTCTTTCAGGGCCTCCTTGCACAGAACCTGATCTTGCCACACACAGCTTGACTTCAACAGTTTTCTGCAATTGTGGTGAAGGCTTTCGTGACTCCATGGCTCTAGAATTTTACATGCCAGTAAGATTAGTACTGTGTGGACAATACTACCTTAAGATGTAGTCCATCCTTCTCCAACAGCTACTGTAGCCTCAGTACAACTTGGCAACTAAACCTGGAAGATTCTTCCACAGTTGGTTGTTTGGGAGCAGTGAACGCGTTCAGTACATTCTCAAGTCAGTCTCCTAATGACATGAACTTTCATGACATATACTTTTGATGGGCAGAGTCTTGACTTAAGGCATTTTTTTCTTACTGTATCCATGTAAAATAAGAGGTTCTCCTTAGTTGTGCTAATCTCTCGCCATGACCTTATAATCTGTACCTAACTTGTTCACAATCTTAAACTTGTGCTCCTTTGCAAACTGTGCATTTTCTAGAACTTTCTGTTCTCTCTTATTGTGGTGTAGATAGTAGGGGTGACACTGCAAAAGCCTGAATGTCAGGCTGTCTTAAAATTCCCTCTACCAAACAAAGTAGTCCATTGCTTTGGAATTTGGCCTTACAAGAGTTCTCAAGGCAATAGTGTTCTTTTCCAGAATGTAACATGAATGGTCTCTAGGCCAGGTCCCAGTAGTGTCTTTGCTCCCTTCTAAAACCCCATCAGCCTGCTCTCCACTGTCTCCATATCATTGACATTGTAGTCTTCTGAGTTCCCACCGGAATGGCCTATTGATCTTTATTTATAGAACACAGGGTGTGTGGGGGGGAATCTTAGATTAAAGCTTCAATTTCTCAACTTCCCTTCTATGAACAATTTCAGAAGGGCTGAGAACCACCTGGCCAGGTTTCTCACCGTAGCAGGCCCACCTGTTAGAACCAATATCTGTATTGATTATGTTTCTCATCACTTTGACCAAATACCTGATCAAAGCAACTTAAGGAATAAATGGCTTATTTGAGCTCATATTTTAGGCATGATGGGGTTGTGAAGTGGCTGGTCATAGTATGTTTGCAGAGGGGCGGTAAGGCATATGGATGTTGGTGTTCTGCTAGCTCCTTCCTTTTTAATTCAGCTCAAGGTGATAATCTAGGAGATAGTTCTACCCACATTCAGGGAGACACTTCCCACCTTAGTTAAAACTCTCAGACACTCAGATATGGATCTCCTGATTGTGGCTTCCAGTCAATTTAGTAATGAAAATTAATCATCACAGTCACATATAGTCTTGTGGAGAGAGATTAAATTAAAGAACACATACTTTGGAATAATAAAATCAAACATATTCATAATCTAATCTATCTAAATATTTCTTTTTTTTTGTTTTTTGTTTTGTTTTGTTTTTCGAGACAGGGTTTCTCTGTGTAGCTTTGCGCCTTTCCTGGAACTCACTTGGTAGCTCAGGCTGGCCTCGAACTCACAGAGATCCACCTGGCTCTGCCTCCCAAGTGCTGGGATTAAAGGCGTGCGCCACCACCGCCCGGCTCAATATTTCATTTTTATGGTTCAGAAAAATACAAATATATTTTTAAAATAAATATATGTAAACCTTAGTGTATATTCAGGAATCTGAAATTTCAGTTTTGGCTCATGTTGACACAAAATCCATGTCAGAATACACTTATAAATTTAATGTGTCCAGTAGTGTAAGGAAAATGTGTATCAAAACTATCATCTTAAGTATGTAGCCTAAATTAAATGAGGTCAGACTGCATTTTCATTTCAGAATCTCATTCCTTGAGCAGTCTAAATATATCAGAATAACTTTGAGGAAGAAAAGGAGTTTTCTAATTTATCAGAAGTAAGAATATGATGATTCCTACTATAGTCTTACGAGCTGTGATACTACCAGTTGCATTCATTAACATATTAAATACCTAAAGGCGGCTTACATTTACAAAGTGCATAGTGAGTAAATCAGTCAAGCACATTTGTCTTCACCAAGCATCAGCAACTGAATGAAAGAAAGCAATACTATTGCAATAATAATCATAATAGTAGTAATCTAGATAAACAATTGGAGTAAGTTAAAAGCATTTTATACACATTTAAAGATGTTGTTCATCTTTGGTGATGACAACTCTCTCATGGCTCTTCTCTCCAAGCATTTCAGAAATGAACTGGTTAGTCTATATTTCACGCACAATCTTTTCCAATAAGAAGTGACTGCTGCTCTTGGGATGGATGGCCTCCTACTGTCACGGTGTCAGCTCAATGCCATTGTCTCAGAGAAGTCACCTGCAATTCCATCTCAAACAGCCTATTAGTCCTAGTAACAACCCATCATACCACATTCTCCTCATGCATGTAGTCCTCATCACTTGGTGGAATTATTTTTTGATTTATTAAATGAGTCTATTTGCCTCATTTTTAGTCTCCGTCATACTGAATGGAAGTGTTACATGAGAAATAGTCTTGAATTCCTAAAGGTACTGAGTTCCCAGACTCAGGATCTTTTAGTGCACAGTGGAGACAGTCATAAACACGTACTGAATGAACAAAGGAAGAAACTAAGTGACTTTACTTGGCATTTCACTGTCTAGTTGTTATTTTATATTTTATTCCATGATCACATATTCCTGGAGTATAATGATGGCTTAATATACTGACTACTGTCACTTGAGAGTCAAGAACCATAGTCAGTGTTTTTGCTAGAGCAGTACCTAATAACCAAAGTATTGTGCTCACAAATGTTTCTTGTTTTAGCTTTATTGTTAGATTTTTACTAAATTGCTGATGATCATTAAAATTCTATTTTATTGATGAAAAAATTGAAAGTATTATTTTCATGTGAAGTGTCTTGGTAGAGTACAACCATATATTTGAAATTATAATTAATTTTACAGTAAACCACATAAATATTTCAATCTCAATGTTTTTATAAATACAGCCTTTTAAGTACATTTTGAGTACCTTGCTTAACAATATTTATCATGTGGCAGCTCATCAGGTAAGCCACATTAATTTATGAATTCTGAATGCATATTCAAATTTTGATGCTCAAAATTATGGAGCTTATATTACTACATTACATTATTTTTCCATGCCATGAAAACAGTATTTATCCCCTGTTTTCTTTTTCACCATAGTCAGGGCAAACTGCCATAACAAAGTGCCATAGACTGAGTTACTGAAAGAGTGGGACTCATTTTCTCAGAATTAACTTGCCAACATGGTCAAGTTCTGGTGTTGACTCACTCCTTCATTCATTGGAAAAGGGAAAGAAGGAGATCAAGGTGGAAGGAAGAGAGAGAGAGAAAGAGAGAGATTATTCTTATAAGGCTACCTGATTATGGTTCTACCCTTATAGGTTCGTTTAACTACTTACCCCCACCCCCAAATTAAGTCATTATCCCTAAAGTCTAAAGTCCAAGGTCTCACCCAACATATATTAAAGCAGATATGTGGTAAAAGGCATGATTCATCTGGAAGCTGAATTTTCTTCCTGCTGTGAACAGTAAAGTTATGTGCCTCCCATATGCAAATGACAGAACAGAAATTAGATTTGTATTTCTATTCTAAAAGAAATTAGAAGGGCTGAAAATTCCCAAACAACTCTAAAACCTATAAAGGCAGATTTCATCCAGAATATTTACACCTCCTAGGGTCTAGTCGAGTTGACTCATGAAGTTAACCATTACACACATTAAGTTTGCATGCCCCATAGTGATAGTTGGTATGTTAGCATCTATAGGTGTAGCACACTGATAGAGAGAGATGGACGACATTAGTAAGGCATGTACTTTTGAGGACTTGATGTCCTCAGGAGGAAGTATGTCTATACTTTGTCAATAGATATAAATTTGCATAGAGAAAAGGGTGTCAAGCAAGGTCACTGTGAAGGATCAGATGAAGGCAAAAGGAACGCTAGAAGAGTTATACTCTGGAGGACAAAGTATATGCACATTTCCAGAAGATGGTTCAAATAAAAGAAGACTGCTAGATTCCAAGCAAGGAGTTTGCAGAGAAAGAATTACTTTATCACAATAGTGAAATGTTTGATGGTGTGATGGGCTGGAGAAAAATCTTACGGGAATGGATGGAGGATGGAAAGGAGATGGAAAAGTAACAAAAAGATTACTGCCCCCCCCATTTTTCTTGTGTTTGTATTGAAACAGAGTATTGTAGGTGGAAAAAGAAGTCGGAATATGAACATAATTTAATTGAAATGTGTGCATGCAAATATGACTTCTCTAACCTCTTTTTTTAAAATTTTATATAAGAGATTTTTCTAGTCGTTTTATATATCAGCCACAGATTCCCCTGTCCTCGCTCCTCCCACCCTCCATCTCCCCCCCCAATCTACCTTCCAATCCCACCTCCTCCAAGGCAAGGTCTCCCCTGAGGGGTCAGCCCAGCCTGGTACATTCAGTTGAGGCAGGTTCAATCCCCTCCTCCCTGCACCAAGGCTGAGCAAAATGTCTCAGCATAAGCCCTAGGTTCCAAAAAGCCAGCCCATGCACCAAGGACAGGTCCTGGTCCCACTGCCTGGGGGCCTCCTAAAGAATTCAAGCTAATCAACTGTCTCACTTATCCAGAGGGTCTGATCCAGTTGGGGGCTCCTCAGCTATTAATTCATAGTTCATGTGTTTCTGCTAGTTTGGCTATTTGTCCCTGTGCTTTTTCTAATCATGATCTCAGTATCTCTTGCTCATATAATCCCTCCTCTCTCTCACCGATTGGACTCCTGTAGCTCCACCTGGGGCTTTGCCATGGATCTCTGCATCTGCTTCTGTCAGCCAGTGGATGAGAGTTCTATCATGACATCATGAGGTTTGCAGGCAAAAGTATGGGAACTAGAAAATATCATCCTGAGTGAGGTAGCCCAGACTCAGAAAGGCAAACATGGTGTGTCCTCACTCATAAGTGGATACTAGATGTAAAGCAAATGGTAACCAGACTCCAACTGACAATTCCTCTAACCTTCTCTTAAATTATGTTCTGTGGTTACAATTGAGAAATGAAGACAAATATTACCAATAAGATGTGTTCCTTTGAAGTCACTTATTTAAATGGTATTCACAGAGAATGGATAGCTGTGGAGAGATTGAAAATAGAAGAGAAACACCGCACTAATTTATAAAGTTGGAAGTAGAACACAGGATTCTGGGTTAAAGGGCATTAGAACTTCACTTGTACAGCTAAAACCTAGAACTTGGATTCTATCCCTAGAAGGAAGCCAGCTTATTTTTTTTATAACAATGAGGGACTTTTTTTAAATCAAATGCTAATGTATTCAATGTGTTTAACACCATGCAATTGTTTATTATCTCATTTTTCCCTTACTGCCCTATATGGAAAATGTTATATCTCTCTATATATCTGAAGTATCTATATATACAATACATATCATATGTGCTTAAATTTACATTGCACAGTGGCTCCCAAAAGTGAAATCAGAGCAGATAATCATCTATATTAAATTAATTTAGTAAGAGTGATGAAGAATGACTGCAGTATTAGATTTTACTTTTGTAACACATGTTAACTATTCATGAGTAGTTTCAATTTCACTAAGAATTAGTGCTGTACAGGCAACAATGAACACTATTCCAGGTTTTGGTTACTGCAAAACTCTGTCTTCTGCTGAAACTGGTGTTAATTAGGCCTGGGCTGTGAAGGAGTTCAACTTTCAACTATTCTTTTCCATAAACAAGTTCTCTTGTAAGTAAGGAATAGCTAATCTAACTTAACGTTTGGAAGATATAAGAGTTTAAAGCACTCACATATGTCTAAAAGTAAACTATTCCTTTTATTATAGAATATAGGAAATTCAGTCAGTAA
>CABHPQ010159511.1:23361-40209 GCA_902168405.1 Peromyscus aztecus
TCTCTGTGAGTTCGAGGCCAGCCTGGTCTCCAGAGTGAGTTCCAGGAAAGGCACAAAGCTACACAGAGAAACCCTGTCTCGAAAAACCAAAAAAAAAAAAAAAAAAAAAAAAAAAAAGAAGAAGAAGAAGAAGAAGCAATAGCAAACAGATTCTCATGAGAAGCAGCTCATTTTATAAAGAAGAATATTTTCTATGGGACACGAACTGTTCAGTGGCATATACTCTTTCTAGAGCATTGACTGTTCCGAAAATGAATGAAGTTACTGAGGAAATGTTATAGCAATCCTTTAAGAATCAAGCTAAATAATTATACAATACTTAACTCATTCTCAATTTGATGGAACTTAGAATAGCAGATATTTGGGTGCATATGGTTAGTATTTTATGTTTTAATTTAAAACCAGATAGTAGAAGTACAGAGAAGAATTTGGTAATTTAGATATTGAAATTTTTTTAAAAATATTCACCTATCATATTTAAATTCTGACTCTAATATCTCCTTAAGTGCTCATTAATACCAAGTCAAGATATTTATTGCAATACAAATTGCTATCATTGATGTATTTCACAACTTTAGAAATGTGTTGCAACACGAGGATTGATATTTTGTACTAGTCAAAGAAATAAATTAGTAATAATGTTAATTTGTAGGGTAAAAATCATTAGCATTAGGGGCTGGAGAGGTGGCACAGGAGTTAAGAGCACTGGCTGCTCTTCCAGAGCACCTGGGTTCAATTCCCAGCACCCATTAGGCAGCTTACAACTGTCTGCAACTCCAGTTTTGGGGGACTTGACACCTTTGCACAGACATACATGTAAACATAACACCAATGCAATGCAATAAAAATAAGTAAATCATTTTTAAAATGCTTTAAAAATCATTAACATATACTTTGGAACAGTTTGCTATAGATTTTTGCAATGTTCATTCCCTAACAATGAAATAGACCAGAAGGAGAAATTTTCACTTAATTATCTCATTTCATAATATTTACTTCTAATTCTTCCACATTTCCCCATTTAACAAGTGAAACTCTATAAAGTATTTTGGCTGTAAAATGGCATTATGCATGTTTGTAGACACTCACACACATTTATGCATGCATTTGTTTAAACACTTTTAATGCCCTGTTAAGGGTTATTCAATATCTCCAAAGGTGAATATAATAAGCACTTGAGAAAATTTAATATGATGAGTGGTGAACAGTGAATTCCCTTAAATAAAGTTATTCTCACTCTAAGTCCTTACCTTTATCATCTCTGCAAGGCAATCCAGTTCGTTTCAAATTTGAATCTTGACTAGGGCATTCAACTCAGTTAAATGGAACCTCATGAAGACATTCTCAGAGAGCATCTACTTTTCATAATGGAGAAACAGTTTAAAGGGGCAATCCTCCCTAAAGACAGACACTCGCAGCACTTGTGTGTACTATGTATCCCTTTGTGTTTGTGAATTGTCCACAGAGACCCACATGTTTAAGCCCTTGGTTCCCAACGGACGGTGCTGTTTTAGGACTTTGTAGAATCTTTAAGTGATGAGGCCAGGCTGGAACAGTAGGTCCCTGAGGGTGGGCACATAGGATAGAGCCAGACAGTTCTTGTTGAATTCATTCTTGCTTGCTTCTTTATCTGCAGAAGTATAACAAGCTGAGATGCAATCTTCTGCCATCACAACTGAAGTCCCAGTCACCCTGCCCCCTCTGCCATGAAACTGTGAGTTAAACGCGTTCCCCCTTAAATCACTTCTGGTCACATTGCACATGGCTGCTGTGATGAGGAAAAGGCAGAATATTGATGCTAGAAGTGGGGTTGTGATACATGTTACCAAATGGGTCTTAAGCATTTGGAGCAGGTTTTTTTTTTTGGGGGGGGGGAGGAATATGGAAGAGTCTGGGGGAATGGGATAGAAAAGCCTTAGAATGCTGTAAGCAGTGCATCATAGGCCACTCTGACAAGGACTCTTGAGAGCAGACTGTAGAAAGAAATGTGGATAGTAAAGGCTGGGCTCATAAAGTTTCAGAGGGCAATAGAACTCTACCTGGAATGGGGCCATTCATACCATGTTCTGGCAAAGAATCTGATCCTGCCCTGTCCCCATCTTTAAATTCTGTGTGAGACTAAATCAGATGGACTGATGTGTTGATGGAAGAAATTCAAGACAGCATAGCATTTAAGCAGCAGCAGGATTCCTGCTCACTGCTTTAGATTTACAATGGAAAGTAGTACAGAAAGAGATGAAAAAAAATGGAGTTTGTCAAGGAAAGGAGCATGGGTGAGGAGAAATGCTGTGGCTAGGGTCGTTGCTGGTGGAGTGGCTGTAAATGTTTAAGAGATCGGTGCCTTAGCACTGGGAGACTAGGAGAGGTGCCCTGGGGGCAAGCCCTCAGCTAGAGACAGTTTCAGGGCATCACAGTGAAAGCTCATTTAAAATTTTCAATTGAGAGACTCGCCTGGTACCCTGCCTTCCCAGGTTCAGACAGGCAGGTACTCAGAGGTGGCTGCATCTGTGGTCCAACCTACCTACACTGCATCTCAAGTTGGCAGCAGATTTTAATGGCTGCTAGTCACGTTGTGTGAGTTTTACGGTTAGGTAAGAAGTGAAGCATGATGGAGGCTTCTGGCAAGTAATCCAGAAGTGTTACACATTGCAGTGGAGTTGGAGTCCCTGCATAGAGTTCCTGAGTGAGCTATTTGTCAAGCTGGGAAAGTAAAGTCCAAGTTTCAATAGAGACTTCAGGATACTAGCAATGCCAGAAATGTGGGACACTTGGGTAAGGCACTGAGTTGAGGTGGCCATGCATAGCAGAGGTAACAGCTGGATTATGAGGATAGCTAAGTCTACTAGGACTATGTCATGAGTCCTAGAATCCATACTTAGAGCAGTGGGGTTTGGTGTTTGTCCTGATGGTTTCCAGTCTTGTTTCTTCAGATTTTCTCTTGTTGAATCCCATTCTCCTCCTTTGGGATGAGAATGTTTACACTGTGACACACATTGATGGGAGTATATAATTTATTTTTTTTTTTATTTCACAGGACATCACAGTAAAGAGATTGTCTTTCATCTTAAACTTTTGACACTGAACTTTGTAAGAGTGTTAGGACTGTATGACTACAGAGACTTTTGAAGCTGTACCAAAAGCACCGTTGCATATGAGGCAGTTGAGGCCTATGATGGGCAGGGGCTGAATGTGAATTGTCTTCATAGGCACAGATGTTTGCATACTTGGTCCCCAGCTGTTGATGTTGTTTGAAGATGTTTGGGGATGTTTAAGAGGTAGGCGTGTAGATGGTGCCAGTCACTGGTGGTACACTTGTGCGTTAGAGCCTGGCCTCACCTCAGCTTGCACATCACTGCTTCTTTAATTATGGAAATGTAACATTTTATACCACAGTCTCATGCTTCCATAGTTAAAGCCCAAGCCATCATCCCTTCCCCATTATGAAACTGAGTTTAAACCAAACATTTCCTTCTTAAGTTTTCTTTTTCCCCAGGCTGGTGTTCAGATTTTTGATGGTAGGGATAATCTACCCAACTCAGATACAACGGTGCTTATTTTTTAAAATACAGGATAGGGATCCACAACCAATGCTGTGGGATTCTTCATTGGTAACAACTGAATCTGACTAGTATTTTATCTTCAGTGCCCATCAGAACAGAAAATTCATTCACTAAATAAATAACCCTCAAAACCCTTGTAACAGATATAGTGTGGAGATGTTCTCAAGGGGTTTTTAGAATAACATTATTCAGTATGACACAGTGTTTCAGAGTAATCACTCTGTCAATTGCAATTTTATTTAAAGATTTGTGAGAGAAGATATAAGACCCACTAGGTAGTTATCGTCGCTGAACCAAGCGAGAGCAAAGTGTGGCAATTAAGAGTGAGACAGTGCCGGAGTGACTGGTTTCCAATCCCATTTCTGGTTTTTATTAGCTAGGTGACCTTGAACATAAATTATAGATGTCTTGGATCTCAAGTTTTTCATCTTTACATTGAGCATAACAATCAGTACCTCACAGTATGATGATAAAGATACATCAGATAATGCATGGAAACTGATTATGCAGGAAGGAGAGCGCTCTGCAGTTAGCATTTTAAAGTGACACCTATTCTTGGCTAATGAATACAGTCTCAAACAACATTTTAAAAGGTACTTTGAACTTAGGATAATAATAGGCTCGATGGCTTTGAAAGAACAGAGTCTTTACTTCTAAGTTTTGTTTAGAGTTTTAAAACACTGATAACATGTCTCTAATGATTAACTGTTAAATTTTCATTAAAAACTGTGTAAGAAGCCAACCTGTCCTTCATCACAATTGTTTGTTGTATTATGGAAATCAACAAAAATATGGATTCCACTTCTGGGAGGGTATATTCATTGCTGCATGAAAGATGGTGGAAAACTTAGCAGGCTGAGTCAGAAGCATATTATAAGTTGACTATCCTATTTATCATGACCAGGTTAGATAGTACATATCAATTTATTGTTCTGTAGTTTTGTATACCAGAAGTCTTGTTAGGTTTGACCCAGTCCTCTGCTTATGGTCTTACTCCTTTCCCACCACTGCAGTGGTATACCTAAGCCTGGGCAATTTACAAAGAATAGAAATTCATTTCTTACAGTTCTGACAGCTACTAAGTCCCAGATCAGGGCCCCTCGTCTGGCTGCATCATCCCAAAAAAGGAGGTGGAAAGGTAAGAAAAGAGCAGCATCAGAGGGGAAAGGGACATGAACTCATCCTTTGATTACAACCCATTTCCAAGATGCTAACCCTGTGTATTAGAATGGAAGTAATCCATTCATGAGAGCAGAATCTTTAAGACATAAGCACCCCCGAGTTATACCTATCAGTACTGCTACCTTGGAGGTTCATTTCAACAAGTGAACTTTGCAGGACACTGAAACAACCATAAAGTCCCCCAAGGCCAGAAGCAGGTTATCAGTAGGACTGGGTTCTTGACTGAAGATGCTAGAGAAGCACTTTGAAGTTCTTTCAAATTGCCAGCAGACCACAGTTTATTGAAGTTGTAGGACAGGGGTATCTTCCCACATAGGCTCTCAGCCAGGTGTTGCTATCAGCAACCAGTGGCCACTTTCTGGTCCTTTACACATGTCTCTGAAATCCAGATATGCTTCACTGGCTTCTAATCCTTACATTCTATCTTGCAGTCTTTTGGAGAAAATTATCTTACAGGGCTCATGAGATCAGTTATCCCACCCAAATAACATTGCTTTTGATCGTGTCCAGGTCAACTGACCAGTGACCTCACTTGCCTTTGCAGCATCTTATCATGTAAAATCTAATCATGAATGCAAGAGAAGGTGAAACATCCAGGGCAAGAGTCATTGAAAAACTCTACTGTGGTGGTATTGTGTTCCCCAAAATATTGTGTACTTTAATAAACTTATCTGGGGTCAGAGACAGAACAGTCACAAGATTAAACATGAGGATAGGCAGTGGTAGCATACGCCTTTAATCCTAGCATTCCAGAGACAGAAATCCCTCTGGATCTCTGTGAGTTCAAGGCCACATTGGAAACAGCCAGGCGTGGTGACACACGCCTTTAATCCCAGTAAACCAGTCTTTAATCCCAGGGAGTGATGGTAGAAAGCAGAAAGGTATATAAGGTATGAGGACCAGAAACTAGAGATATTTGCCCCGGAGAGGCATTTGCCCAAGAGAGGCATTTGGCCTGGAGAAGCATTTGGCCTGGTTAAGCATTCAGGCTTCTAGCAGCAGTTCAGCTGAGACCCATTCTGGATGAGGACTCATAGACTTCCAGTCTGAGGAAGCAAGACCAGCTGAGAAGTTTGCCAGGTGAGGTTAGCTGTGGCTCGTTCTGTCTCTCTGATCTTCCAGTGTTCACCCCAATACCTGGCCTGGGTTTGATTTTATTAATAAGACCATCTAAGATTCATGCTACACTCTACCCTCCATACATAAGTAGGGACATCCCTGGAGCTGAGCTGTAAGAGAGATCAAGAGCTTCATTCAAGTGCAGAACACAAGTGACCATTGAGACACCAGCCCTATGCAGACCAGAAAGAGAGCTTGCTTGACACTTGCCTATGTAGCTTTTTGACAAAGCCTTTCGAGGTGTTAGAGTTCTGATAGCAAACATGTTTCACAGCCAAGTGAAATCCAGATCTGTACTCTAGCAGGTGATTCTTGATGGATGTTTCACATGCCCACTTGCAAGTCATGACTTCACCAGGCTGCAATACCATAGCAAAATGTGGAAAGATATACTGATGGAAACACAAAATTGAGAAACTCATTGTATTTGGAAAAATAAACATTAAGATATTGTAAAAAATATTGCAGATTTCGGATGTGATGTTTATAACAGCATAAGAGGGTACCAACACAAAACTGTCATAGAGAACTCCTTAGATATAACCCCAGGCAGGACAAGACTGTGGTGTGCCAATAAAAACCACAGGCACATATGCCAAAAGGGATGTCCAGGAAAATCCTTTCCTTCATTCACCATCCATCTGTTGGGGAATATTATCTTAAGGTGTGTTACCTTTTTTATGTTGTACTTGTTTAACTCTGTGAAGCTTTGTTACTGTGCCTGTCTACAATACCTGATGGTCGAATAAAGAGCTGAATGGCCAATAGCAAGGCAGGAGAAAGCACAGGTGGGGCTGGCAGGCAGAGAGGATAAATAGAAGGAGAAATCTGGGAGATAAAAGATCAAGGAGCAAGAGAAGGAGGAGGACACAAGGGGCCTGCCACCCAGCTACACAGCAAGCCATGGAATAAGAAACAAAGAAAGGTATATAAAAATAGAGAAAGGTAAAAGCCCAGAGGCAAAAGACAGATGGGATAATTTGAAGCTAAGAAAAGCTGGCAAGAAACAAACCAAGCTAAGACCAGGGATTTATAATTAAGAATAAGTCTCCATGTGTGATTTATTTGATAGCTGGGTAGCAGGCCCCCAAAAAGAGCAAAAACAAACAACAATCCACCCATCCCTGGTTAGGAGAAAATGAAGAGGGAAAAGTTTGGGAAGTTTAAATAAATGGATCCTGCTAATGAAGTACAACTTCTATTGAGAACATAAATAGATAATAAGTCAAATGATAAGTATTCAATTCATTTAATTATTACAAATTCAATTCAGTTAATGGTTACAGCCAATTAGCCAACTCCCAAATCAATAAATGGGATATCTCACCACCCTCCCAATCCCTAGTCTCCTTCGTTGAGTCCCTCTCTCCTGGCTCTGAGCATGCTGCTTTAGTTTTTCATTGTCCCCAATGCTGTATAAATGGATTGACAGAATTCATCTTTGCATGCCATTTTTACTCAACAACCTATTGTCAAGAAGTAGTTTATTCTCACTGTTGCTTAGAATTCTATTGTATAAACTTACTATACTTTCTTTTTTCATTCTACTAAGAAACATTTGGGCAATTTTCAGAATGTGACTATTAAGGAGTATGGTACTACAAATGCCTACACCAAACCCACACATATGCCTGCACCCTCATACATACCCTTCTTTTTTTTTCAATGCCTAGGGGATAAATTGCTAAATCATAGCAAATGCATGAGTAGGTGATGTCAAACTTTCTTCCAAAGTGGCTATACCAATACCAAGTCCTGCCTCAAACTTTATGCAGTTGGTCTTCCTAATTTCAGCAATTCTTCTCTGTGTAATGGTAGCTCATTGTCATTTCCTCTTTTGTTTCTCTCAGGACAGTAAGATTACATAGCTTTAATATTTATTGAATATTTTGTTGTTATTATTATCTGGAAGTACTTATTGACTCTTTTTTATTTTTTCCTCATGTGTTGTCTGTCATTTTAATATCAAGTTAAATATTTCCTTACAGATTTTACATCTGATGCCTTGTTGATGATAGATAGCATGATGATCATCAGGTTTTGTTCTGTGGCTTGCTTATTCATGGTCTTTATGGTGTTCTCCAACAAATGCCTGTAATCATGGAGTTTAACTTCACATTTTACTTTTTTCTTGGATAGTGTTATTTGTGAACTGACTATGACATATATCCTAAGAAGTTCTATTCTACTCAGCAGTAGCAAGCTGGAAGATAATATTGCACCTATTCTAACATAAAAAAGCTAAAAAGTTTTAAAGGGAAATTTCTTTGAGCACTCCTGAGATCCAAGTTTTATGAAGAAAGACCAAGAAACAGATGGCCAAGCGCCAAAGCCCTGAAAGGAAATGACGCAGTTAGAAGCAATCAAAAGGAATCCACCTTAAGGATGAACACATCTGAAGCGTCAAGTACAGGGCCTAGGTCACTTGAGAATATAAGAGACTGTACAGAGAGGAGTTTGCCCATGCTTTTGTGTGCTTTGCTATCAGTCTTCCACTAGAGACTTAAAGAAAAAAATTGTCAGCAGGTCAGTAGACTCAGGTATAGATGATATGGTTTGGATACAAAGTTTCCCTCAAAGAATCCAATCAATGTATCATCCTGATGAAGTGTGATTGGGAAGTGGTAGAATATTTAAGATAAGGCCCTAGTTGGAGGCATTAGATGACTGTGGTGTCCTTCGAGGACTATCTTCACTTAAATCTCTTTCTCCCCATCTTTCTGCTCCCCAGCAGTCTTGAAGTGAACTGCTTCTCTCCATCATGCCATTTCAGTTCATTCAGCTTCACTTCAGGATAAAGTAATGGGGCCAGCAATCTGGATCCCTCCAAAACCAAGGGTTGATATGAAGAGTCCCACGGTGATGGACATATTCTTCATCTTCACTGTTTAGTGTCAATATCCATATTATGATATTACAAATTGTTATCACTGGAGACAAGTGAGTAAAGACTACACAAGAGTTTATAATACTGTTTTTTAAGGGGCCTAAGTGAATCCACACACTGCACTATATCATCTCCTTCTAGTACAAGTGAAATGTGACATTTTCAAAATAAAAAAAAATGAAGTAAGGAAAAATATGTAAGGAGACATCAAAACATGTCTTAGCAACAGGATTTTTAAAAAGCACAAATATCAAATGATATTTGGTACTATGTGGTGAAATGATACCATGTTACTAAATAAAGATTACATCTATATAATTTAAAACTTCACTCAGTGACTAGAATATAGAAGCTAGTGGTTTCTATTTTGAGCTGACAACTTTATGGGACATGGGTACTATATTTTAAGAGGCATTTTAAAGAAAATCAAAGTCTACTTACAAGATGAACATGACTGTGGGAACCATGCTACACATGAAATAACTAGAAAAATTGATAGTATCTACTTCCATGAGATGAATCAGTGGGATCTTTCATCACCCAGGGAATCACTACATGGAAGAATTAGGCTTTCTGTGAAAGAACCTAAGGAATTAAATAGGACCAACAAATGATAGGCATAAGAAGAGAAATTTTAGCTCGACGAGGAAAGCATAGCTCTTATCTAAGAAGGTTGCAAGTGTAAACCCTATCACAGAAGTAACTGTGTGACTGGGAATAGCAGACAGTGGCTGAGATGCTACCAACCAAAGTCTGAATGTGAAGTAACCCTTTAACTCCTCAGAGACTTTAACTTTGCCAAGAGCAGAGTTATCATCACAGTCTTACTTCATTGCTTGGCTGGTCATCTTGAGAAGAAAGTATTCAGTAGTTCAACTTGGAGTCACATCACTCAGTCTAAAGTGAACAAGAAAACCAATCTTAATGTAGCTTGAGAAGAGGTGCTTTATAAGCCAGTATCCTGTGCCCCTAAGAAGAGTTTATCTGCAGCAAACTTCTAATCCTATTATTGTGACAAGGAATGACCAAAGATGGAATTGGCTTATTTCATAAATATAGTAGATAAAAGTGAATATAGTTTGTCTATTTATTATATATGCACCACAGTGAAGTGTAAATTACAGGTTTGGGGGAATTCTAGACTTGAACTCAAATTCTTACTTGAAAATATTTGTAACTCATTATTGTTACGTGTATGTGTACATGATAGAGAGAGAGAGAACACAGGTACATGTACCACAGTGCTGCTGTAAGGCGCTAATCTTTAGCAGCTCAGGGACTGACGGGGCGCCATGGAGTTGGTGGACCAGCCACTCAATTGACTTTTCTATCTGAGGGAGTAAAACTTAATTCTCTGGGGCCGGCAAAAAAAGGGAAACACACACACCTCCAACATGTCAAGCTCTCACCTAGGGTGCTGATAAACAGCAAGTCAGAGAAACTGAAGAGGAAACACAGAGTAGGCAAACTGCTGGACAGACAAACAGACACATGAGGACTTTTCTGAGGGTCAGAGCTTAGCTCATTTTATTATTTTTTACTTCCTTGCTCTCCTATATTCTTTTTGTTCTTATCTTCTACACTTTTTCTTCTTTCTTTTTTCTTCTTTTTCTTCTTTCCTGATGACTTCCTTCTTCACTACTTCATGTTGCCTTCCTTCTCACTTCTGTATTTTTCCCTTACAGCTTTTATACCCCAGAAGAATCTTTCAAGCAATATAAAAATTACAATGTTACATTCTATTTTAAGTGGGTAATTAGAATGAATAAAGCTAAAAAAACAACATGTTTCCCCTTCCCCTTACATGATTAAACATTTTACATATTACAGGTGAAAAACATGATCTCCAAGAACCCACGTATAGTTAAACATTTATCTTTTAGACTTCTCATAGATCAGAAGCCTTTCAGCCATAACTGCTTAAATAGGCAGAAGTTGTATAATTGCCAGAAAAACAGGTTACTAGTTTCACTTTTCATATTTTAGGGTCCGGTCCAATTATCTTAACTAACCATCCAATTCTTTGTTTTTTAGTTACATGAAGTCAATTGTTTAAAGCATACTAAAACCCATGAACACATTTCCCATTATCAAAAAGAAGTTGAGGTAACACCTGGGACTCGATTGTTTTCCTTACTCATTAACCTAAAACATAGTGTATATAGCTCCTCAAGAGAAAATCATAACTTCATAACTTCATAACACTTCCTTATTCTTATTTTCTGTCCTTTGCAGGCCCTGCCTTACCAGAGGTGGGGACAACACTGTATCCTACCTTTACCTATATTAATTTTCCCATTAAACTAACCTCTATCATAATCCTTTATTATATTTGTTAAAAAAAACCTTAATCATCAAAATTCTATTTAAACTAACAGTATTATTGTATAAAATCATTACTTCAATTAAACAGCACAGCTTAAGAGGAAATCATCTTCATAATAATCCACAGATAGAATGCCCAGCAGAACAGGATATTTCTGTGAGATAATCATACTATATTAAAGACAGTGGGGATCCTCCCCACATTCATTCACAGCATGCCAGATACCAGAGAAAAACAGCAGTGGCAAACATATAAAGGCACAGCAGCAGCAAGAGGTGTTCTGGAGCGGAAGCCTTTGTTGGCATGCCTATCTGAGATTCACCCATCAGTGCCTTGTATTCTGGTGGGCTGAACTCCTGAAATTCAATTGCCACTTGCTGCTACTCTGACGTGACCATGGGCACCACAGCGTGTGTGTATGTGTGTGTGTGTGTGTGTGTGTGTGTGTGTGTGTGTGTGTGTGTATTAGAAGAAAGCATTACAGAGTTAATTATCTCCTTCCACCTTTATATGGATTCCAGGGATTCAGTTTGGGTTGTCAGGATTGTACCTTCACCCATTGATCCATTTCACCAGCCCAACTGAGTCCAAATGCTGACCCTTACATGTTATTGTTCATATGTTCTTGTTAACACATATTGCTTATATGGGACCTAGTATCCTTAATCTATAACTGGGGATCACTGTAATATCTATGTCTCAGTAGCACATAGCATCATGTCTAGAATCATAGGAAGCATACAATAGGTAACATTAATTTCCTGTCCTTTTCTTGGTTGATAAAGTATTAGTTATGTTAGAAGAGAGATTTAGCATCTATCGTGTGTGTGTGTGTGTGTGTGTGTGTGTATGTGTGTGTGTGTGTGTGTGTGTGTGTTATGTATATATGTGTTCATGTGTGTGTGGATGACTATGTTGGGGTACACCTCTGTGTTGAGGCTTGAGATTGTTACATCATTTTCCATCCCTCTCCACCTTATGTATTTAGCAAACTGAGAGATTGCCTTTTGAGTTAAACTAGCCAGTTTGCTCCAGGGGTACTGCCTTCACATATACTGAGCTTATAGGTGGGCTGCCATCTCCACCAGGTTTTTATGTATGTTGTGAGGATCTGTTCTCCACTCTCCATTCTTAAACAGCAAGCACTTTACTGGCTCAACCATCTTCCCACATCTCTCCAGACTTACAATGGGTGGGGCAAAGAAAGGAATAAGGTTAAGTTTATCCTTGGAAAATCAGTATTATAATAGTACAATGGTCAACTACTACTATTCTAGAGCATTAATGGTTGTGATCCCTTGCTTTCTAATCTCCCAGTGCCTTAAGGGGTATGAAGTTCTGTGAACAGGCAGGAGAAAGCCCTCACATTTATTCACATGCTACCCTGTAAGTAAGACTTGATACCTGCTTTTGTTCACAAGCGCACCAAGTCCCTATAGTACACTGTTAGCTTGTGTCTTGCTTCTCTCTTCCTAGTAGACAACATTCTACCTTTTCATCTGCTATAGCTGAATCTGATTGTCTTTGTCAAACATTATGCTGAGACTTACCTCCTCAGTAGGGCCGTGCTGGAACCAGACCTACCAGAAAGGTTTTAGTTCATATTAGGAGAACCTGTATTTGACAATGAGATCTCACTTTCAAGGGACTGACTTGTTAACTCAGAGGCGTTATAAAGCAAAGTTACTCATTATGTTTTGTATCTTTGTATAAACTCACTCGCACTTCTGTTTTCTGGTAGAATAAGCATGATGTCTGCAGCAGAAGTCAATCATATTTGGTTAAATTGTCTTGGGTTTCTATTCCTATGAGCCATTTTTATAGATTACCCACTCTACGGTAGTCTATTGTATCAATAGATATTATCCATCTTTCTCCATTTCCATCTGATCTTTCTCTTTTCCTAAGTGTTCCTATGGAGGTAATTGATGACTTACAGATTGGTGTGTACATGGTTATTTTACCTAAAACTGTGTGACATGGTACATATCATAGTAATGCAAACAGCACAGGCATTGGAATAAAGTCCTGGAATTTTCCTCCTATGAGGTATTAGCCCTTTAGTTGCTGGATCACAAACTAGCACTATGAAGAAGCCTAGAAATAGATGGGATATTGGGGTAGGGGTTGGCTCAAGAAAGTTCACTTTTCCCTTTTAATTCAGTTTGGGACACCTGGAATGAGTCACATTAGAGTGAGCCCACCCAAACTCAGTTAACTTAAACGAGATCAGTATTTCTCAGTCAGTGGGTTATGACAGGTAGATGAATTTCTAAACAGTCTTATTAAATAAGAAACACAGAGCCAAATACAGAGTTAATAGCCAAAGAGATCAGAGAACTAGCGAAGAGTCATGACTACCTTATCTTACCACCTCATCACCATCACTTCCCCAGAGAGCTTCTTCCCATCTAACCTGTCTTTTTATTGCCTTTCTCTTCTGCCTTCTCATTGGCTCTAAGCCCAGCCACATGTCTTCCTCATCACTGCCTGTCTATACAGACCTCCAGGTCTCTATGGTTGGTACTGGGATTAAAGGCACATGTTACCACACTTGGCTGTGTCCTTGACCACACAGAGACTCTGCCTGCCATGTGATCGGATTAAGGGCATGGGCTACCAAAGCCTGACTTCTGTTTATGGCTCGTTGTGTGATCTCTGATCTCCAGGCAAACTTTATTTATTAACATACAAATAAAATCACATTTAAGCACAGTTACAATATCACCACAATGACCTCCACAGAGACAGCATATCAGATATCCTGCACATCAGAAATTTACATTAAGATTCTGAACAGTAACAAGATTACAGCTATGAAGTAGCAATGAAATAATTCTATAGTTTGGGGGTCACGAAAGCATGAGGAACTGTATTAAAGCATTGCAGCATTAGGAAGGGTGAAAACCACTGTTCTAGATGATCTCTCACAGACCTACCCAGAGCATCATTTCCCTGGTGATTCTAAGTCCTACCACCTTGACAATCAAGGTGAACCATCACAAGCAAAAGTGGTGAGTTGTTGAAAGTGGGAGGAAGGAAGTCAAACAAGCTTGATTTATGTTTGCCTGAGATTTACACCTGGTAAACTTGTATTCTTATTGGAAGGCCTTTCCCTCAAACCTCTGTGGATTTTCAAACAAAAATCCTGTCTAGCTTTACTTATCCTCAAGTTGATCCAACGAATTCATGCATGAAGACTACAAACATGTACTAGTTTTAGCTTACAAAAATATATCCAGGAACCCTCCTTTCAAATCCATAGGAAGGGAAAGCCTTTCCATATATTCAGTTATAAATGAAATAAAGTGTACTTAATTTTCTAGTGGATAGTGTGACCAAGAGACTATGATACAAAGAAGAGAGACTAAATAGAATAAACGTGTTCTACCCATTCACAAACTATTTAACTTTATGACATCATAATGTCTTCCTTTGTGAAGTGAAGAGGTGAGCCTGGAGCTACAAATTGATGAACACGTGTTTAAAACACACAAAGGACAAAACTAGGAAGAAAAAGGTTTGATATATTGAATAGTAGACAAAAATAGAGTGAAGAAAAGCAAAGTAGAATGTGGGCCATTTTGTAGGTTTTTAACATTTGAGAAATCTTTACAATACCTTATATGTGGACTCATTATATTACAAGAGGTCTCTATAATATCTTATATGTACACTTATTGTATTGTATATAAGTTTCATCAAAGTCCATTGTTATTCACTAAGGTAATAAGTTAAATCTAAATTAACTTATGTAGCTAAATAGTTTATTTTACTGACGTTTGGTATTCTCATTAGAAATAATTACCACTCAGAGGTAAGGTTAAGGGAAAAGTCAATAAGCCTTAGGAGAAATGAAAGTCAAAGCACAATCTCTTATTGACGACCATCAAATAGAACTTTTCAGTTCAATGACATCATAGTGTTTGTTCACTGCCTATTGCTTGGCACTGAATATAAAGATTTTTTCCCTCTTTATTCTTGGTGAGCACGTTCTGCGGGAGTGTACATTAGTTTTATGTTTAAAACCAGTTTTTAGAATACAGAAAATAATTAGAGAGCCAGTAAGAAAAAGGATAGGAATAACCTAATAATCTGATGATCTTTAGTATATATTAGCTGGCTGGAGCTGGTTGGTAGTTCTCAGGTCTTTGCTTAGGATATTACATTGAATTTCTGTAATATATCATATGGTTAATCAATGTGATTAGAACTTTAAGTATATAGTATACAATATAAATGAGAAAACAGGCTGTCAGCAAAGTTAAATAATTCATCAAACTTACTCTCTAGATAATTTAGGTAACAAAATCCTATTTCTTCTTTACACATCACATTGCATTTCTCTATTTTTGCTTGGACACCAGGCTTTAGAGCAAATCCAGTTTTATAAAAGTGATAGGGTCACCACAGAGATGGACAGGTTCTTGATTGGTAAAGATTTCCTTTTGGCTACTAGAGAACAGAGTAATATTTCTACCACATTCCTGTTGATGTGACAGAAATTAAAAAAAAACTCAAATAAGCTGAATGTAAGGAAGACTCTCCATAAAACAAACTAAACAAAAATCTTTAAAACAAACAAAGCAACAACAAAAGAACATAAGTCCAAAATGACTAGAAGTAACAATATGCTGAATAAATAATTAAAAATGACTACATTTACTCTTCCAACACAGGATCTAACATGGCATAGACAATAGAGGTTATCAAAAGGAATGTTAATTTGAATTTAGCTAATGGAATAGAGCTATAAGAATATAACTTATTTTCACTCAGTGGTTTATATTCAGATTTTGAACAGGTTTTTATCTGATCAAACACACTGGAGACAAACAGCAAACATCTCTGCCGGTTCCTCGTGTTTTGCTTGTTTATAATTTTCTTAATTAATTTTTATTCAGATAATCTCTTGCCATGAAGGAAGCCCAGGTATTTGAATCACTGTGGCTGGGATAATATGCATATCTGGGGAGTAAGAAATGTAAATGCTGTCTCATTTCAGACAAGAAGAAGTCCTTGGAGAAGTCAGAGGGAGCTAGTATGTGGGTACTCAGGCAGGAGTTGGGGAGTTTGAAAACAGACATCTTGTGACCATCCAAGAAAGAATCTGCTAGACCTGATAGTAGAACCCTACCTCACGGCTGATCTATAACTTGATATAAGAAAATTTTAAAGGGATATAAATGGTTGTTTGAAGAAAATGGTCTGGTAATCAGAATTCTGACTTGATAAGACAAGACTTGGTGATGGAGTCTGAAAAGCATACAGAAACTAGACTTAAGATGGCTCCTCTTTGCCTAAGTGTACTTTGACACTAACTCAGATGGAAAAGAGGAGGGAAAGTCTGTGCTTTTTAATCATTATAGTCACAATTGCTAAGATGTTCTATTTTATCTTTGAATACAGATCATTTAATCTTTCCGATAATAACCATAAATTCTAATTGGTCCTAGTAAAATCCTGGAGTCAGATATTGGGGTAAATGCTGAAAGATCAGAGAACTAAAGGAGCCAGACACTAGAGAGACTTCTTACCTCTAGGAATCCTCAGACTGAAAGGGCTGAGCTCCTGTCTCCACCCTGCCTTATCACTTCCTCCCTCCACCCAGCCATAACACTTTCTGTTTCCTCCTCTTAAGTACTGGGATTAAAGGTGTCTGCCTCTCAAGTACTGGAATCAAAGGCATGAGATCCCAAGTGCTGGGATTAGAGCTGTGTGTGTGCCACCATTGCCTGGCCTCTAGAGGCTAGCTCAGCACTCTGATCTCCAGG
>CABHPQ010159512.1:6760-26575 GCA_902168405.1 Peromyscus aztecus
ATCTATCTATCTATCTATCTATCTATCTATCTATCTATCTATCTATCATCTATCTATCAAGAGCAAGCAAACACATGTACATCAGTTTGAGACTCCTTTGTCTAAATAACATTGAGTTCCCCAAATTTTCATGTGGAATAAATGAGTTTGAAGCATTTGAAAGCTGAGGGTCCTATGAGTGACCTAGGTCTACACTCATTGCAGAAGGCACCATGGAAGAAATCTCTCAGAAGAAAAAGCTAAGACTTTCAGCAGCCTCAGTGAGTGTAGGTCATTAGCATTTATAAGGAAACCTAGCAGGCTATAAGTAGCATATCAGCCATACTCACAATTACCTATATATATATGGTTTAAGTGGTACAAAAAGAAAAGTTCAAAACAACTGTCAGCTCTTGACTGATTGCTTACCTATCTTCTGGCATTAAATACTGTTGATAAATTCTGGGTAAAGCCTATCTGGTTCTTCATCCTTTACAGGTGGCCTAGTTTTCTGCCTTTTAGGAGGGTGTTTCTTTTGTTTGGGGTATTATGATATTTAAAGTATGTCATGGTTGAGTCATCTATTTTATGCCCCCACCCCCGCGCTTTTCTGGGTACTGAAAGGTCTTATTCAAGTCTCATTATCAGAGGCAGGGCTGTCAGCATTTCTGCTCCCCCCCCCTCCCCGCAACAGTTCACAGCTCCTGCTTGCACCACCAGCAGGGGTGGTTTCTAGGGGCTTCTGGGTGATATCAGCACAGGGCTGTCAGACCACACATGTTTCCCAGCCACTCACAGGTTGACCACTGCCTCATAGTTTGGAATGTGGGTAGAGAGAAATGCCTTTAAATTGCTTTGACCCTCATCCTCTGCATACATGCCCAGTCTTGGCATGTGGCTTCTTCTTTGAGCCACAGTTCTTACAAATCCTCTAGCTTTCAGCTGTGTGTACATCATGTTGAAGGCTCATATTTTCTATGTTTAGCTCCACATTGCACTATCAATATATTTTCTATCATTGAGAAATTGATTAGCATATAATTCTGCAAATGTGTTCCTGTTTGTATTCTCATTTGTCGATGAATATTAATTGTGACTGGATGGGCCATCCAGCTCATTCTCTCCTTCCCCTTGGGATGAAATTCTAACCTATCTTAAATCTCATTTTAAACTTCACCTTTGGCGATACAGGTTTCCCAGTTATCTGTCTTGAAGTGGCTTCTCACTGTTTTCTCACTCTTCCTTTTAGCTGTGATGGATTGGTGTGTCTGGTACTACTTATGTTGCTGACTTATTACAGTGTTATATGACTGTGTAATAGCAGAAATGACAATGGAGGTGAGATTATAGAAAGTATGTTTGGTCTAACCTAGCCAGTTCCTAGCTATGGGGTCACTTTCTCATTACTTAGCATCGCCCGGTCTTGGCTTCCTTATTTATAAAATAAGAAATGCCTATTTATCTACTTACTACATAGGATGCAGTTAGTAGGACCTGTTCTAGAAGGTGACTGAGGTTAAAATGAGGTGATGTAGCTGGCAAATGGTAACTCCTTGCAGTATTGTCCAAGGTTTTTTCTAGTGTGTAACAGACCATTATAAACTGGTAGCTTAAATCCCAAACATTTGCCATCTCAATGTGTTCAAAGATCAAAAGCCCTGACACCGTGTTCTTCTGTTGCAAGTTTCAGCTGGCATAAATGAAAATACCATCTACACTGGCCTTAAAATGAAAGGACTTTGATTGTTGACAGAGTCAGTTCCTCGTGGATGTAGGGCTACATTTCATGCTTTCTTGCTATCTATCACCAGAAGATTATTATCAACTCCTAGAGATGCCCACCCCTGCAAAGTCCTAGCTGTACTGTCTAACCACACATTAGTTTACATAAGCATATAGTCTCTATAAAAGTAGTTGGATAATCTTTTTCCTACCAATTAGCCTTACATATATCACAGATACAGAAATTTTGACTCTTCATTCATGTTTGCTAGTCTTTTACACAATAAGGGGGAATATTATTATAGAGGGCATATAAACCAGAGAAGAGTATTTTGGAAATTGCCTTAAAAATGTGCCTAGTGGCAGGATGACTCTCAGGGTGCATGAATAGCACACATACTTTGGTGGCAATGGCAACTCTAAAATAGGATTTGAGACCCACTCAACAAAAGAGAAATAATGCTTGATACTAGAAAGCTAGCCAACTACCCAGGGCTAGTAAAGTCATGGATCTTGGGGGAGGACCCACAACTGTGACTTTACCAAGCCAGCACAACTCCTAACAACATTTAAAATAGTTATACTGATACCCACAGATCAGTGTTGTCTTGAGTCATCACCGAGGGAACTTTGACAATCACAGAAAACTACAGTCAATAAGAGTGCAGAGTTATGGAGTACAGTCCCAGTGAACACATCTACAAAACAACCCTCACAGACAAGGTTCATGGAACACTGGGGAAGAGGAAGTGGAAAGATTCTAAGAGTAAGTTGTTAGAAACTTGTTCTTTCTGAGCAATGTTCGAAACTATACTCATCCGTCTCACCAACGTGACTGCCCAACCATGAGCTGAAAAATGACAATAATAGACATACCAAAGTGAGCAGGGAGCAAACACAAGGCCTCAAGCCTGCACAATGAACTACAGGCAACCAAGGAATTCTGAGAGCAGGAGAAATAATCTTCCTAGGGAAGAGCACAATTGGTTGTTCAGTATCAAATAGTCAGCCATGAAAACAATATACAAGTAACACAAGTGACATACAAATAGATCTGTAACATGAATTGCTAAATGGTCTTATTAATAAAAAAAACCCAGAGCCAGATATTGGAGTGAAAGTTGAAAGATCAGAGGAATAGAACAAGCTGGCCACAAGTTCTTACCACTAGGAAATTCTTGGCCGAAGAATGTTACTTCCTGTATACTCACTTCTTATATACCTTCCTATGCCCTGCCATCTTACTTCCTTTCTCTGCCCAGCTACATCACTTCCTCTTTCCACCCAGCTCTATTACTTCATCTGTCTGTATAGACCTCCAGACCTCTATGGTTAACTAGTGCTGGGATTAAAGGCATGTGCCACCACGCCTGGCTCTGTTCCCAGTGTGGCCTTGAACTCACAGAGATCCAGATGAATCTCTGCCTCCCAAATGCAAGGATTAAAGGCATGTGCTACCACTGCCTGACCTCCGTGTTTAATATAGTGGCTGGCTTTGTCCTCTGATCCCCAGGCAAGCTTTATTTGTTAGAGCACAAATAAAATATCATCACATAGATCAGGTTATATTTAGAAATGCATGAACACATACATGCATTATTTACACACACACACACACACACACACACACACACACACACACACGCACGCACATATACACACACATACACATACATATACATATATGAAAAAAGGCCATTAATTTGAAAGAGAGCAAGGAATAGTGTATGATAGGGTTTGGAGGGAGTAAAAGGAGAAATGATGTTATTATAGTATAATCCCAAAAAAAAGATAATTTAAAAAATTGCCTACCATAACCTAGCAAGCTGAAAAGTGAAAGGAAGAGGGGAACATAGATTAAAAAAATGCAGAAGAAATCACCAAGGACCCTGAGGGACTTCATGACCTAGAAGCATGGATGAGTGCACACAGAAGGATGCCCATATTTCTATAAGGTGGTTGTACAGAAGAATAAATGAGATATAAAAATGTTTATAGTTTATGTGATAGTAATGGACAGAATAATAGAAGTTTGTTTTTGTCCATCACTAATATTGCTACCTTTTGAATGAGCAAAGATGTAAGTGAACAAAGAAATACATTTTTCTCAAAATGCAGAGACATACACATTGGGTCATTATTCTTTCTTCTGCATTGCATAAAATCCACATTTAAAGGAGTCATGTCAATGTGTTTTCCAACGTAAACAGCAGAATACTGAGTCATCTTACCTAATCAATGAAAAGAAGAAGGATCAGGCTGCAAATGTGCAATATCATATCCATGGTTACCAGTAATAATAACCAAAATATAGAGTCCTTGAAACATTCAAATTTAAGCAGATTCAAGTGTTTATGACAAGAGGTTTTATAAATGAAAATTAGCTCTTATTATTTGGCATTGTGTTGTTAAATATCATTCTTTGAAGACCTTAACAGTTTATTAAAGTAGTAAAATATGTAGTATTTTTTCACCAACAACTCTGTTTTGATATTAATAAGCTTAAAGTATTTTTTTAAAATTCAAAGTAACAAACACTTGTTTAGAAACTATTAATCCACAGTCCCTCTAGTAAATGTTTTAAGGTATATATAGATAAGATATTGCTTATGCAAATAAGTAATTTGTATACTAGTGGGGAAGGCAGACATAAATACTAGATTATAATTCAAGGCACAATGTGCTCAACAGAAAAATGTACAGATGAAGTACTATAGAAGACATCATGGATTCAGGAAGTTTAGCTTTGCCTAGGAAAATCTGGGTCAATTTCTTGGTCAAAGCAGTAGTTAAGCTTCAAAGGAGTATCAGGGCTGTAGCATACAGATATGGATTAAAGTAGTCATGTCGTAAGGTCTATAGAGCGATAGAAGTGCCATTTTTTAAATGTTCAGATTATTTAATAAATTATAAATTAAAATGTATGTGGCCAGGATGACAAAATTGCCAGAACAACCTGGAAATATGGATGAAGGGGTGACTCATAGCCATCTTAAATAGCAGAAAAGAGAGATTCATAGTCATTTTATATGTGATGAAACTTATTGCAAATTTCTAAGTAGAGAAGAAACAGAGATATGAGATTAAGACTATAAATGGCAGAGAGGGAAGAAACTGGAAGGAGATAAGATGTGAGAGCAGTATAAAACGTCTTCAGTAAATACTGGTTGGTTGCCTGACCTCCACCTGAGAATGTCCCAGCACTCAGCGTTCAAAAGAAAAAGCACACGGTGCCCATTCTCACAACGACACAGGTTGTGCAGCCTTCTGGTGCTGCTCTGTCACATATGTCCTTGGGCAGTAGTTTGATCATAATGTGAATAACTGAATAATAATATGCACAGGGGTATGAGGTGAAGATGATTTTAAAAACTGTGAAGAGTCTTGAATGACATGCTCATCCAGGAAGAATTCATGAAATAGTCACTTTATTTGGAAAGATAATTTTAGTCTGGACTTGGTCAAAGCTTGAGGCAGAAGTAAAGTATTGCTGAATGAGTGCTGGACTAGGAGAAGTAGAATGAGATTAAGAGTATAGTTGCAGGGCTCAGGTCTGGAGACGATGAAGCTCTTTCTCAAGTTTGAGGTCTCCTGTAAACAACTAAAATCGAGGAGTGAAAAGTGACAGAGATTGAGGTGCGCTTCCTGGTCAAGACCGGTGACCCCCAAAGATTCCCAATCGTGATTGAGGATGCATTATCACTGTGTCAATTGATCTTTTTCTCTACTTCTCCATCTTTGCCTTGAAATGGCCAACATTTAAGAGTTTGCCCTGTCAGAGAGTCAAATGGCCTAGCTATAAATTATAGACAGAAATCCCATGGGCCCTGCCAGATCATTATTTTGGACTTTTCAGGTTGTGCACTAACTCCAAAATTGCATTCACAATGACCAGGTGTAAATACTGTCCTTGAAGTTGTTCCATATCATAACCTGGAGTGTAGCTAGTGATAGGAGCCAGGGAAGGGGGTTCCTGCCCTGAAGCCACAGGAAGCTTTCCCTTAGATGGGCACTTGGGAGGGTCTTCCCTCCTGCTGAGGCAATACATACCCTTGTAAGAAAACAACAACAACAAACAAACAACAAAAACAACCAATAACAACATCAAAGACAGATTTCTCTCAAATTATGAACACAGCCATGAATTCTGGGTACATTTCTCTTGCCTTTTCTGTAGATAGCTCACCTTTGATCTCCGCAAAAGAAGGCGAGAGTTCTAATATATTTTTCTGTGATCAGAATAACTATACAATTCTATGAAAAGGCAGGACCAAAACACCATTCAGCTGATGGTTCAGCGACAGAAGTGTTCTGGACTTGCCTCATTCCCACGACCACTAACCTGCTTGTTAATTGCACTGACTTTCCAAATCCAAACTTATTCTGTCTCAGGAAGTAGCAAAGCACACACACACACACAAAAAAAAAAACCCAAATAACCAAACAAATAAAAAAAACCCAAAAGTTTCCTGTTTATGCCAGAAAAATTCTATCCTGTTACCCAATGATTATGAATATTTCTAAACTTTCAGTTGCCTAATGTAGTAAACTGAGTTACTAATGTTTGCTTTATAAGTTCTGATGTATAAATAATATTATGTTCAACGCCTTTTGGTCATCAGTAAGAATCAATTAATATGTGTTAGCTCCATTACCCTATTCCAAATTAGTTATCTTGTATTGGTCAAGGAAAACAGTTTGACAAAGTCTAAGTGTAGACCGTTCCCTGGTTTTGACTGAGTTCCCTCCAGGTAATATGTTAAGGGAAAGTAAGGAATAATCTTGCTTTCTTTGAAAACTTGGATATTTTAATTTAACTTTGGGTTCTTGAACTCCTTCACAGTGCATCTAACCATTGGAGCAATCTTTTGCTAATCAAATGAGATTCCTCACCTCACTCTGTTTTTTACTTCTTTTACAGACAACTTTAAAACATTTTTTCTCTCTCTCCCTCCCTCCTTTTCTCCCTCTCTGTCTCTCTCTCTGTCTCTGTCTCTCTCTCTCTCTCTGTCTCTCTCTCTCTCTCTCTCTGTATGTTTGTGGTTTGTGGTTATGTGCACATACGTTTCTGGCTGTTTGCACTTCAAGAGGCCAGAGATGGACATTGGATATCATCCTGCATTACCTCTATTCCTCTCTGCCTAGTCCCTTTAGAAAGAGTTACCTACTGAACCAGAAGCTCTCAACATTTGAGTTAGGCTAGCTGGCCAGTGAGCTCCAGGAATCCAAGGATCCGTCTGTTTTTATCTTCCCGGGACTACATGTTGAACTATGGTGTCCAGTGACCCAAATTCAGGTCTTCATGCATACAAAGCAAGTGTTCTTACCCACTGAGCCCTCTCCTTAGTACTTCAAACTAAAGAGTCAATTTGCTCTTCTTAAAGTCACATCAATGAGATATGTGAAGTTTTACAAATTCCGCCTTGGAAGAAGTCCTTGCACCTCTCACAGTGATGGACAATTGTCAGATGGGATAACTACAGAAGTAACTGAGCCTCACTATCCTTTGCTGCATTGTGATTTTCATCCAATAGACTTGCATTAATTTTGTGCTTTCCTTTTGGGATCAGATATTTTGAGCTGTTCAAAAAACAAACAAAAAAACAAACAAACAAAAATCCCAAGAGTTGAAATTTGTGGCCAGTGTAAACATCCAAAGATTTTCATGTAGAAGACTTTAAGTAAACCATCATCCCAAAGCTTTGTATTGAGATTTAGAATAGTACTTCTTGAATCATTATGTTGAGCTTTTATGCAAGGACTTTATTATTATTTGATTTTTGGTATACCACATACCTTAGTTCCTTTTCTTCTGCTGTGAAGAGACCCCATAAACGAAACAACTTATAAAGGAAAGCATTTCATCAGCAGCTTGCTTACAGTTTCAGAGGGTGAGTATCTGACCACATGGTGGGAAGCCTGGCAACAGACAGGCAGTCATGGCACTGGCTTAGTAGCTGAGAACTTACATGTTATCCATATGCAGAAGGCAGAAAGAGAGAGCCAAGTGGGAATGGTGTGGCTTTTGAAACCTCAGAGTCCACCCCCTGTGACACACCTCCAACAAGGCCACAATTTCTAACCCTTACCAACTAGTTCTGCCACCTGGGGACTGAACATTCAAACGTATGAGCATATGGGGTTTATTCTCATTGAAACCAACACACTACATCAAGCCTTTAAAATATCCAGAGCAAAATCTCCACCCATGATTCACTCCAGAAATGGTCTCTAGGACAAAGATGATGATAACATCCACAGGTAGTTGCACAGCTTATTGGTATCTGTGACTTATAATTTTATGTTACAAAAAATCTCCATATAGTTTTTGAGTATTAATAGTGAGGTAGCTAGGTAGTATTATTACAATTACTATAAAATTTCAAGAACTATCATGGCATGTTATACTAACAGGTCATCATAAATAATTGTGCACATTCTACAGAGTATGATTCTGTAATCCAAAGAGAGTAAGTATGTCATGAGTGAAAGGGATAGAATGGAGCTATTACTTCTGCACTCTCTTACAATGCCATGCCCCACTTTCAGGTATGTAGTAACAAGTCAGGTCAAACTGGAAATGGGATTTAAAGTTGACAAGAGGATTGTTCAGTTTCAAACCTACAATAAATACCAAGATCAATTTTATATGTGAGATTTATTTTTCCCTGTCTTGTTATCTCATGTCATTTTGTTGTGGTATAATGGCAACTGTAGAAACATAGCAATTTTAAATGAAACACTACTGATTCTATGTTTACGGACAAATCTAAAAATTGGATTTGGCTTAAGCCTTCTAAATCAAACTAATTCCCTTTCTTGGGTTAATACCCAAAGGCTCACATAATATAGAGAGCTTAAAAGATAGTTTTAGCATTGTGTTTAAGATGAATGGCTTATTCAAATTCAAAGGTAGTATTTTTTTATTTTAAAGGTAACTGTGTTAAAGTGAAATTTAATTCAGTATAATGGAAATATATCCATTTCAAGATAATAATTTTGTCAAACTTCAAAATACTCCTTTTTACAAAACAAAAATGTAATTATGCACATAGGTACAAGAAAGTAGCTGTTAATATTTGTTCTTTTCAGAAAGCAAATGCTTGCATTTTCTCCACCATACAAATCAAATGAAACAGAATTAAAAATCAACTAAACCAAGGGCTGAGAAGATGGCTCTGTTGGTAAAGTATTTGCCACATGATCATAAAGACCTACATTTGGCTCGTGGGCACCTACATAAAGCACAGCTGGGCATCCCTATAATCAGGTGTTGGAGAGGCAGAGAGAGGAAGCGTCCAGGAGCTTGATGGCTAGCTGCTTTTGCACAACTTGTTAGCTTGAGGTTTAGTGGGAGGTAGTGTCTCAAAAGTAAGGCAGAGCACAATTTAAAAAATAAACCTAGCATTGACCTCTAACCTCTACACCCCAGTGCATATATAATATATGTTCAAACACACATCAAAAATAAGAATATGTATATATGCATGTACCAAATACACACACACACACACACACACACACACACCAACTAAATCAGAAATTCACACTTCCAAGCGTTTGGTAGCTGAAACTGCGCTAAGTATCAAACAAGTCTTTCTAGAAACATAATTTTAAAAAATTAGGTCTGTGTGTGTTTGCTCCTGTGTGTGTGTGTGTGTGTGTGTGTGTGTGTGTGTGTGTGTGTGTCCCAGATTAATGTCATGTCTTTCCTTGATGGTTCAGAAAATATTTCTAACTGAACCTGAGCCCTGTCAGTGTACTTAGGCTGAGCTACAGGGACTCACTTGTGACTGCACACCCCAGGGCTGGGGTTACAAGGGCTGGATGCTTTCACACAGTTTCAAAAATCAAGTACTCATGCTTGTGTGAGGGTCTGCCACTTTGCTAACTGACCATTTCCCCAGACCCTAAACCTTTTCCTTAATGTTTCCTCCTGAACTTGCGTTTAATATTGGACTGTGAAAACTATTTCTAGAGGCAGGGGAATATGACAATCAAGAAGTTTTCTAACATTTTTTCCATTAATGATCAAAAAAGCTTCCCCATAATTGGAAGAAATAACAAGATGAGACTTTAAGCCCCACCTGCTATTGCCTCCCTGCAGTTAGCATGTGACTTAACACTTCCTCTGTGGGGGAGGGGCAGGAACCCGATGAAAGCACATGACACCTGTGTCTCAGGAAGCAGGATTTCCCATGGCATGCAACTCTTTCAAAGAGGAAATCAGAACAAAGGCAAACTATGACTACAGATGGAAACACCGAGCCCAGACTATGCTCTATGTCCCCGTGGGTTTACAGAAATAACCCCACAGGGGAGCTGCAGCAGAGGGGTTTATTAGCAGTAGAGATTGATGGTGGAAAGGAAAGGCCCTGTTAGTCTCCAGGCAGTAGTTTTAGGACCTTTGTCTGAGTGTTAGCCATAAAGATTGCTCTGTTGCTGGGGAAATTGTTGGAAGGAGAGAAGTAAGAATCATAGTTTAATGTGTGAAATTTAAGACCCAAAGCTGGGCTTAACGTCTCTGAAGGGCAATTAAGCTCAGTCTAAAGGACAGTTTCAACCATAAGGACTAAAGAGACAGTGCACTAATACTCTCCATGACATTGTGATCCATCTCAGGTCCAGAACTACCAAGTTTATTGAAATAGGATTAACTCAAACCTTTTAGTCTTAAACAGGATGACATACATATAATGAATTCCCCAAACGAAACCTAACCTAGTATTGGAGATTCTACAGTGGAGTTACATGTTATGAAACTGATGAAATGTAGACACTGACTAACTTCTTTCAAAATGTCACTGTGCAGTATGTTAAGTTGTCCTGTACATCTTACATACCGTTCTCAAAGTATGCACAAAGTATGGCCTCTGCTGTTGACCTTATGTCTGATTATTTAGCATGGGAAAAATAAACACAGTCAAGAGAGGGAAGAGCAGAGCACTATTTCCTCTCATGAGTTCTGCCAAAAGACCTTTTATCCCAGGTCATCAGTGGCAGTAAGATCTTTGGCATAGATTTCAAACATTTTCATTGACTCTTCTTTCACCCTAAGCAAAAGTTCCTTGTAAATCAACTTAGTCTTCTGCTGAACTCAGTCCACCTTAAATATTCCACTCTCCGAATTAACTTCTCTATTAACCTTCCTTTTGTAACCTATAATGTCTACTCTGATGTCTCCCATTGGGTGACGTCTCTAACTCTGGTGGTGTGATTCTGAATATGTAGTATATATTGTTCCCAAGTGATTAGTATTTTTTCACTAACAATATTTGGGAATTGTATCTTATATCTTTTTGGATTTATTCATCTTATAAGCCATGAGAAGTGCTTAGTATGTCTCAGTTCAATAAATTGCTCTGTAGCTCCTAATTTGGGGTGACATACCTCATACCTTTTAACTATAATAACATAGTGAAGAGTGAGAGCTACTAGGTTTGGAGAATATGTAGGACCAGAAAGCATGGTACCATTTATGTATTCCCTTAATATCACTGTGTATAAAGTGAGACATATGGTCTTAAATTACTTGTATTCATTGCTATGAGAGTTGGGATACATGATGCCTCAGAGTCCTTCCATGTCTTGAGTATGTCTAGTTGTAGGGTTTATATTATCAACTCTTGGCTAGCAAAAATGGGTGATTAGATGATTCTAGGAGGGGTGGTTGGCTAGGGATACAGACAGGCTCATTGTGAAGGTAGAAGCTGGTGACTAATAGGAATTTTACGGGGGAAACCAATGTTAGAGAAACACGCAGAACATGAAGAAGAAACAAGAAAGAACAAGAAAGGATGAAGTTGCATGTATGGCAGTGGGTGGGGTCTGGGAAGTGCAGTCAGCAGATAGCTGTCACCTGCATAGAAGAGGCTGGAACTTTTGTATGATATAAGGAAAGGGAAACACTGGAGATCATTTAGTGAAATGGAAAAAAGAAAGAAACTATAAAGTGTAATTCTCCAATAGACTCTACAGTCAGAGTCAGACTTGAAAAAAATTAGCAATGCTGAACAGAGGAAGAGATTTGTTAGTTTTCAGCTCCTTGAAAGTCCCAGGAGTTAGCTTAGAACAAGACATGAATTTAGTTGGATCTGCAGTAGTAATGGCATCACCATGAACATTGCATGGAGGCAGGGAGAGAGAGCCAAAGAGAGGTATGTAATGCATCACCTGCCTAGAAGAGCAAAATAGATTAGAATTTAGTGCATACTTGCTTGCTTCTTTGAACATGAGTTAATATTTATACAAAGCATATTTTGATAGAAAGAACAATGATTACACAAGAGATAGAATGTTCTCTGAGAAGGGTGGGCAGGTCAGAGTATGAAAAGGGATTATTGTAATATGAAGTTCTTTATAAATCAAATATTTCTCTTCTCAGGCATATTTTATCACCCAATTCCTTCATAATCTGTCTTTCTGTGTTGTTTTCCTTTCTAGCGCACGTAGGCTTGTACTGGCACACAAACCTTTACTGATTTCTTCTGTAATCTTTATACTTGTAAAAAAATAATTCCCATTTTCATGGTGAAATGTGTCATTTTTCTGATTAAATAAAGAAGACTAATACTTTATTATCTTTAAAGTCATGGGATATGAAATGTCATTTTACACCCTTCCCACACACAATAAATGAATGGTGTTAGGTAAGAGAACCTATGAATGTGATGAGCATCATTATTTAACTCTCATATATCATTTAAGTACATATTTATTGTTCATTTAGAGAGGCTCACTAGAGTATTAGGGCAGTGTGCCTCTGTATGTGTGTGTGTGTGTGTGTGTGTGTGTGTGTGTGTGTGTGTGTGTGTGTCTGTGTGCCTGTGTGTCTCTGTGTGTGTGTGTTGAAAAAAAAGAATGAGGTGGTCTTTTAAAGGAGTTTAAAGAATATGCAACAGATTGAGTTAAGAACGGCAGAAGCTTAAGGGTATCAGACTGAAAAATTGAATCAGGCCAGTGAGGTGTGGATTGTTTGCGAGTCTTGAACCAAAAAGGGCAAAGCAATGTTCCAAGAACTGCACAGAAGAGCACTTTAGTCCGAGAAGGGAGGTGAGCGTTACAGTGGGTGAAGCGGGTTCCCTCTTGTGTAAAGATGGAAGGAAGAGAGCCCAGCAAGACCAAGCAATAAAGAAGAGGAGGAAAGAGGAGAAAGGAAGGTATGGGGAGAGCAAGGCAGAGGAGAGGAGAGCAGAGCAGAGTGGAGGGGAGGAGGGGGTCCTATAAGAACAAGTCAGACGCACGTTGGGGAAAAACTCACTAATAGCTAATAACAGAATGTCATTTATTCTGTGATTTGCTGGTAGTACTTTTCTGCTACCAGCTTCAAAAAATCCATTTGTGGCCGTTAGGAGTGGGAAGTTTGGCTATCTGGGGCTCACCTTTGTGCAATATTAGGTGAAGATCAACCAGAAGCACATTGGAAGGTGCTCAGGGTAATTTTATATTCTTTAGAGGTAGAGTGTGAGTTTTCTAATCATTGCATGACGAGTATCACAGCTTTGGGATTACAGAAAAACTGTGAACAGAAAGAAAGAAACAAATGAAAAAGCTTCCTTTACTTTTAGAAACTAACAGCTGCAAAAATGTAGAAGCACAGCACAATACATTTTCTGAGTGGGTTTTCCCAACCACACACCATAAGTAGTTATTATTTTACTTTGTAGGTATTTGAAAGTTTAAAACAAATGAAAACAAAACAAAAAATGGTAAATCAATGCTTTCCAAGTATGGACACAGCAAGGAGAGGGTACTTTGAAATTTGTTCACACAGGCAAATCCAGAGGTGAGAAAATCCACATCTTTCCATTCTTCCAGAGGACCTGAGCTCTGTTATCAGCACCCACGTCTGGCAGCTCCAGTCCTCTGTAACTTCAGCTCCTAGGTGTCTGATGCTCTCTTCTGGCCTCTGTGGTCACCCACACACATGTAGCATACCTATCTATGGACACAGACATACACACTAAAAAATAAAATATTCTATAAGCATCACAGTATAGATTTGGGCTCAGTTTTACATGTGCACTTGTTTTCAATAGCTAAAACAATCAGCACAATGTTGTAATTTCCCAACAAAGTTTTTAACAGAATTTTAAATTTTAAGTAAAAGACTAGGGACTTCTTTCCCCCAAAATTAGATTCAAGTACATTTTACCCAAGTGTGGAAGACACAGGATGAACTCTAGGAGTCTTTTAAACAAATAAATACTGTCTCTAAGTATGTATAGTTTGGGTGACAAGTTCATACGGTTTTATCTCAAGACCATTGAAGGATATATGGTAGACAGTTGGGTAGAAAAGTAAGTGAAAAGCCAGCTCATATTTGAAAGAGGAGTTCTAACAGGATAGTTAATTATTCTGACTTTACAATTTACAACTGTGTGACCTGAGATGCTTAATTCATAGTTAAGTATCATCTTATTAAAGCAACAGAAAAGAGGGAGCAAACAAACTATTTACTGCAACAATTCTTTTGTGTTTTTCAAAACTGTATTTTAAAATAATGTTTGATTAAATTTTCAGGGCTTTTTACACAGAGATCTACAAGAAAAATTTCCATTTCAGTTTAGATAAAAAAATTGTGTTCAAATATATATGTCATATATGAGCTTCCCCCATACCTTATAGACTTGCAGGACAAAATTTGATGTCTGGGTAGAAATCAGCTTTCCTCCTGAAGTCAGTAACATTTTCTTCTAATTTTTACAGAGTATCTATTATATTCTAATACCAAATTAGCTTGGTCTATGTTCCACCGTCCACCCCATGTGTGTGTCCATGGTTGTTGGTATGTGTTTATTAATGTGTACTCTTAACTCTTTCAGAAATATCCAACAAATATTATAAAGAAAAAGAGCTGTCAATGTCCTAACATGGTTCCTAGTAGGAAGAGGAATATTTACTGGATATATTAATAAAACATATAAACATATGTATCACATGGAATGGTAGCCAGAATGCTTACATTGTGGTAAGTTTCTTATGCACAGGTTTTAGTGTAAGTGAATGCTTCATATGATTCATTATGAAGAGGAGCTGAGAGAAAGGGGCATGGACCTGGGGCCATGTTATATTTCCATCACAGAATTCTTTGAAGGAGAACCCAGACATTTTTTCTCTAGACAAGGCAGCAGGGCACTGGCCACTAATGAATGTGAGGAGGTATAGTAGGGAATTCTCGGGAGCTGTCTTTGCCTTTTGTTCTATTGAGTAATCCGCTTCCTTACGTAACTATGCTGGATATAGTGACCTCTGCAGGGACAGTTCACTTAAGGCAGCTGAAAGAAGCTTAAGGCAGGCTATCTGGACTTGCTGCTGTGACTGTAGAAGTCTTGGTCTGTAGTAGGAATCTTAAAAGTTCTTATTGATAAAATCAAACCTGAAGTCAGGTATTGGGGTGAACGCTGGAAGATCAGAGAAACAGAACAAGCCACAGCTACCTCACCTTGCCAGTTCCTCAGCTGATCCTGTTTCCTCAGATTGGAAGCCTCTGAGTCCTCATCCAGAATGAATCTCAGCTGAACTGCTGCTCAAAAGCCTAAAAGCTTAACCAGTTAAATGCTTCTAGTTTCTGGTCTTCACGCCTTATATATCTTTTTTTGCTTTCTGCCATCACTCCATGGGATTAAAGGCGTGAGTGACCATGCCTGGCTGTTTCCAATGTGGCCTTGAACTCACAGAGATCCAGAGGGATTTCTGCCTCTGGAATGCTAGGATTAAAGGCGTTTGTTACCACTGCCTATCCTCTGTGTTTAATATTGTGGCTGTCCTGTTCTCTGACCCCAGATAAGTTTATTAGCATGCACAATATTTTGGGGAACACAATACCACCACATTGGTCAAAGGTGAAATTATTTTTAGTATCTTTCATAACATATAAATCCTAGATCTCAGCAATCTATGGCTACTAAATAAGATCTTGTTTCTTTTTCTTTAACATTTTTGAAAAATAATGATCAATAGCTTCATTTCTGGAAGCTATTTCAACTCTCTAATGTGTTCCCAGGTTTTTTGAGGAATCCACATATTATTCTCTTATGCATGCTTGGCATCACAATTCTCTAGTTTTCTCTCCTATACTTAACTGACACTTAGTGACTCTTTTGACTTTGTTTTTATATTAAGTGAAGGCATTGTCTCATGGCCACACTTATCCTTAGTTTCTTGCCTTTCCTTTAAAGCCATGGTCTCTAGTCCTATCACCGTGGGCCTATGATGAGTCAGATAATCATGGCAGAGAGGACATTTCACACTATGGCAGCAGAAAGCAGAGAGAAGGACCCATGATGAAAGGATCTGTGATGACATATAGCTCTCATGAATACACTGTCATCTACTACCTCTATGAATCATCTCTGAAAGTTCCAACACCTGATAATGATATCAGATTATAAATCCACCAATAGATGAATCCATTAATGAAGTTGAACACCTCATGACCAAAATACTTTCTCAAAACCCCATCAGCAACCCAAGAGTTTAGCATATGAGCCTTTGTGGGACATTTCTGACTCGAAGCAAAACAACCCCATGTAGGTATGGCTACCCTTAGGAACTGTGAACAAATGGCTGAGGAGCCCCCATGGAACTGGACCAGGCCCTCTGGATAAGTGAGACAGTTGGTTAGCTTGAACTGTAAGGGAGGCCCCTAGGCAGTGGACCCGGGACCTATCCTTGTTATATGGGCTGGCTTTTTGGAGCCTGGGGCCTATGCTGGGACACTTTGCTCAGCCTTGGTGTAGGGAGGAGGGGACTGGATCTGCCTCAGCTGAGTCTACCAGGCTGGGCTGACTCCTCAGGGGAGAACTTGCCTTGGAGGAGGTGGGAATGGGGGTGGATTGGGGGAGAGAGTTGGAGGGTGGGAGGAGGGAGGACGGGGGAAATCTGTGGCTGATATGTGAAATTAAGTTAATTATAAAATAAAAATATTTAAAAAAATAAAAATAAATAAAACAGCAAGGTGAGTAGACATACTCATAAAAAAAAAAGAATCTAAAACAATTCCTTACAGATCTGACACCAAGGTCAGCTGCTGCAGTGTTTGCCTGTACCAGGTGAGGTGCATGCCTACTGCTATGACCCCATTACCAATAATGTGCTGCCTCAGTTTCCAAAACTCAGGAACATGTGGCTCCAGACTGAAGTAAAAAGAGTTCATTTCAAAAGCCAGAAATACCACATCATTACACATTCTCCAGAACAATTGAGATGAGGTCCTTTGTATAGATAAAAACTACTTCTTCTATGTATATTTGATCTGGCTTCATGGTCTTAACAAAAACCTCAATAATAGAAGTGTACATTACCCTCTAATGAGGTTTATTTTACTTGCCCAATCCAAGTTGTACAACACCAAATTTAGTCATATTTCTGTCCTTTGATTTTCTGTTGTGTAACTTGAAGAGAAGTAAGCATGTGGGTCATAAGGATTTTTTAATTATTAAGAATTTTTTTATTCATTTTACATACCAATCATAGATGCCCCTCTTCCCTCCTCCTGCTCCACCAGCCTTCCCATCGCAACCCACCCCTCATTCCCTCCTACAGGAGGTTTAAGGTCTCCCATGAGGAGTCTGCAGAGCCTGGTATATTCAGAAGAGGCAGGTCCAAGCCCCTCCCCTTGCCTCAAGGCTGTGTGAGGTGTCCTACCACAGGTAGTGGGCTACAAAAAGCCAGCTCATGCATCAGGGATGAATCCTGATTCTACTGCCAGGGGGCCCCTTGAGCAGATCAAGCTACATAGCTATCATGCTTAAGCAGAGGGTCTAGTCCAGTCCCATGGAGGCTCCACAGGTGTTGGTATAAATTTCATGAGTTCCCACTAGTTTGGTTTGGTTGTCTCTGTAGGTTTCGCATCATGATCTTGATGCCTCTTGCTCATAGAATCCCTCTTCTCTCTCTTCGACCAGTGATCAGATCAGTGAACACACAAACTGTCATTATAGAGCCTTTCTCCAGTAACTGGTGGAAGCAGATGCAGAGACCCACAGCCAAACACCAGGCTGAGCTCCAGTGGTCACACATTCTTGTCATCTAATATCCCACTGTATATATACCTATATAGTGGTATTTTATTTGTACTGAAATGTGATTTTATTTGTATGTTAATAAATAAAGTTGCCTATGGATCAGAGCTATTAGCAAGCCATAGCGAAAGCCAGCTGTGGTGGTGCACGCCGGTAGGATTTGCTGAAGGAGGCGCACGCCTTTAATTCCAGCACTTGGTAGGCAGAACTAGGTAGATCTCTGTGTGTTCAAGGATACAGCCAGCATTGAAGACACACGCCTTTAATCTCAATACCAACCATAGAAGACCTGGAGTGACCTACAGACAGGCAGTGATGAGACAGTCATGTGGTTGGGTTTACAACCAATAAGAAGGCAGAACAGGAAGTCTTTATAAGACAAACACACAGGAAGTAGCTCCTTTTTCCGGAGAGGTCTCCTGGCTGAAGAGGCTAGCTGGCAGCAGGCGGGTAAGGCTCTTAGCTCTGACCTCTTGGGCTCTTATCTTTACATTGGCTCTGTGTTTCTTATTTAATAAGACGGTTGGTTACATCTACATACCTAGCTAGTAAATGTGAGCTATTACATTAAATATAGATGGTACACATTCAAATTAAGAACAGGGAAAATTACACATATAATGGCACTGTGGTGAAACATTTTATTTGTATTCTAACCTAAAAATTTAAAAAAATAAAATAAAATAAAAATGAAAGAGTGGAAAAAACTTCCAGTTCTTAAGGGGACTTACTTACCTCTTTGAATAGAGGCTGACCCCCATAATATTAAGGCTCTGCTTGAGATCAATGCCTAGATTGCGTGGTTTCCCTAGGAACATAGTTACATGCCACCAAATCTATACTTATTTTCCCAAAATAAATTAACTGTGGTCTTCACCCAAGGAGAAAATGCATACTCCTTGGAAAATGATTGTTTTTAAGCTTCAGAGGGTTAAGGGTCAAGCCTTTCTTTTCTTCTACAGTATTCCCTCTCTCTTTTACCCAATCTTCCAACATCAGGAAAATATAAACATTTACCTAATTTTTATTACTGCATCTCAGACTTTCCAAGTTATCATCTCTAGCCCCAGTTGATTTTATTTAAAGGTTTTTCCATAATTAGAAGACATTCTTATAACAAAAAGAAAAAAAAATGGAACTGATCACAGGAGTTCACACGGAAGTGTCCAGATGGCTTACAGTGAGACAGTCAGTAAAACCGAGAGTACAATTGGGGAGCCCTCGCTTTGAGTACCTGATTCATATTTCATGAGCACAGTTTTTAGAAAGTCATTTAATCTTTCCAACTCTTATACAAACACAAATAATGTTAGAGATTTCTTCACAAAATACTTGGATAGATTGTGTGTAGTTATTTATGTCTACTGCCTCACTAATAATTTCATGTTAATATCGAATGTTGGAAACCATAAGCACCCGTTTGCAATACTACTATAATATTTTTCTAGGAATTTTCCTATAATTCCTGCCATAGTCTTCTAATTTTTGCAGCTGATAAGCTCAGGGCTAAGTTTTTTTTTTTTTTATAGAAATACAGTGATTATCAGATAATACAGGCAATTGAGGCATTGGCACTAAACCTTCCTCTCAGCAGGCTGGGGAAATACCTTATAGATTTGATAAGAACATACTTATGACATAAGGAAAGCTGTGATAAGAGGAACAGAGGAGCATAAGAAGTCCTGATCTTTCAGCGTGGTCTCAGAGGTACCAGGAGGGAATGCCAGGTTTAGGACCCAGAGTGAGTTGGAAGGGAATCGTCTGTGTTTTATGAACTAATCTCTTGACTGAGACTCCACACAGGTGCATGATGTGTGCATGTTGAATCTGAGTTTGTGAGGCAGTTTGTGATTTACTTCCTTTTGCCTCTTTGCTCTAGACTTAAAGAGATGGTGGTGTTTCTTGAGAGCACAGGCATATTTTAAGTAAATATTTAGTATTGCTAAAACACAGTTATTTGTTTATATTTGTGTGCAAACTAAAGAAAAGTCAAAGAAGAGGCTTGATAGAGGGAAGGGGAAACTTCCAAAGGCTGAGCTTTAAAACAGCATCCTAAAAGGCATCTTTATCAGACCCAGTCTTTGCACTT